>KN824850.1:0-79625 GCA_000827395.1 Paxillus rubicundulus Ve08.2h10 | reverse complement strand
GAACAGAAAGGAAATGGGATTAAGCGATGTAAGAAAATGATGGAATGCCCCTGGAGGCTCAGGAGTGATGATGAGTAGAGAATAATGAGATGTGATGAAAGTCCGCATGGATTCCGAGCGGGCGCTGCAACTCCGGGTCGTGGGAAAGCGGAGGTGCGAACTCTGGGGTCGCGGGAAAGCGGAGTTGGTGTTCCGGTTCCAGAGTTCACTGTATTTTGTCAGGCTACACAGAGGTAGCAGCGAGAGAAGAGCTTGTTCTTTTGTTACACGGGGTGACACTAATGTGCTCAACCCAAGTAACGATCCTTGATTCAACTACTATCCTTGTTAAGGATGAGTCTTTCAAGCGAAAAGGAACAAAGTGATCGTCACAGGTTGATCAAGACCTGATGAGCAGAAGTGTTGTAGCAATGAAGGGTAGATTGCATAGAACAAGCTGAAGTATTACACAGTAGTTCTGCTACTATATATACCTATGTCTATGGCGCACGGACCAGGAGAGAGTGTTACGCTTCTGGTAGGAATGTGGAAGAATGTCTGAGAAGGCACAGCCTTCAAAGAGAAAAGCTCAGTAGACTCGTTGAGAAATAGACCTAATCGGGTAGACAGAGGAACATGTCATGGGAAAGAAAGAAAAATGATAGGGGGTAGCTAAAATCATAACACCAGGGAGTGGGCATTTTGTCTCAAAAATGGACATGACATGTTGAAAATGAATCCATCACCTTGGAAGTTGGCATTTCAAGCCACTTGAGTGTTAGACACCTTGCCCTGACAACAGCAAGTGAAACAAATTGATTGATTATGTTTTCAGCCCATGGCATTGTGTTTTCACTCTAGATTTGTGTATAATAGATAATATGTTATGATTTTTAAAAATAAAAACAAAAATAAAGATAAAAGTGAATTTGAAAGTTTGTGTATGATTGTGTGGCAGTGTGTACAGATGTGTAGGAGATGACAGGGTTTAGGGTAGACCACTTCTGGGGAGATGTTGCCTGGGTGAGGAACAAGCCCATGGCAACATGTTCTCAGCAGTGGACCATGCATCACCCTGCAGCATATAAAAGGGGATTGGGGGCAACACCCCCAACGAGTCAAAGACTTGTAGTAGGATGATGGGATAACAATCCAGACAGGTTCCAAACAGACTCCAGATGAGAACCACAGGTCCATGTGGTTCTGAGTGATTCCGGACAGAAACTCCAGGTTTCCAAGTTTCCAGGTTTCCGTATTCTGGAGCTCACTGTACTTTGTCACAAGTTGCAAGTGTGGGTAGTGTTCCCAAGTTCAGTTGCAGGACTGATAAAAGACTGGCAACTGGACTGGACTGCATTGGGTTGCAACTGGTCTGCACAGCCACAACTAAATTAGGGAATTTCCCCCTATTTCCCCCTATTTTTCCTGATTTATGTGGAGTTTTTGATAGTTATTGAGGTTATTAATTGCATAAATCAACAGTTTCACCTGTATTTATCAGTTGCAACCTATGAAAGTCCAGTCTAAATGAAATCCTTGATTTCAAAAACCAGTTTGGGTTCAGTTACAACCAAAAATGGTCAAAAGACTGGACTGGACTGGACTTTGGAACACTAAGTGTGGGCACACAGGGCAGCAGCTCATGAACTTGTCTACAGCTGATTTTAAACCAGCATCAACACTGTTCTTGTTGCCTGACAGAAATCAAGTTGCCATTGTGAGGTGGATTGACTTTGTGTATTAATGGCAATATGCTGATTGTAGCACTGTGGCTGAGGCATAACACCCACAGTGCCTGGTCTGTGTGCACAAGAGGTCATGCCAGGCTGTCCACCTGCTTAGTCATCTGTTGGGACACCCTTCTCTGAAGATAGGGGCCAGGCCATGTGGTGGATCACATGTACAGTATGACAAGGGGCAGGAAAAGAAAGTGGAGGCAGTGCTTTTGAACTTGTGACAGTTCTCATCAGGGGGCTTACAGCCACTGCCCCTACCACTAGTCCATCTGGCTGATGCTTAGGGTACCAACTACCAATCTAATGCCCTACCTAGGGATTTGTGTCCAGTCATAGCCACAACTGTGTGAGAGTGACTACCCCAGGCTGGATTGGTTGCAAACAGGTAGAACGAGTGGGGGGTGGGAGGCTCCACCTTGTTAGGCCCACAGGTCGCTCGGGCACACAGGGGCCTTTCGGCACACCTGCCTGCGCTTTTTCGTTGCCATACATTCTCACGGTGGGGCTCAGTCACCGTGAGAACCTCTTATGCCATCGTCATGTGATTCGCCGTAGCGACACAGAAGGCAATTCGCGGATCAGCGATTCAGCCTCTTTTCCTCGAGAAAGTGTTTTTTTTTGTTCATATTGCAGACTAGCAACATGCCAAGTCAAAACCTTGTATTCAAGCATAGGAATCAGTAGTGCTAGTAGAGCCCATCTAGAGTCAGCCCAGGCTGCTGTACTGGTAGGAGCTGACCTATCATATGTCGCACCAATCGATATTTCACATACCACCAAGGCGCATCCAGGACCCTGCACCAGTATTGATCGCGGCCCCCCTCGCCACGGCTCACCGACAATCATCCCTCAACCTCAACACAGTCCTGACTTCGTCCTTTCCAAGGCCGCCAGACCCCAAGGCCGTCACACCATCAAGAGCTTTCTCCCATTCGTCGCCATGTCCATTCAGTAACACGTCACGCAACTGTTCATCTCTCTGTAGATCTGCGCCGAGTAGACGTCCCGCAGCCAGCAGCCGGCTCCACGGCTTTTCAATCCTGGCACGCGACGTATTGAGCGCCATTTGACAGGTTTCAGGCCAGAGCTCGCATTCCGTTTGCACGGCTCGCGCATGAACTCGTGTCAAACCATTCCGCGCTGGACCGCGCGTAAGGCCTGGTCGGAAAAGGACCTGCCGTTGGAGCACATGCTCGGAAATTCGCAATGAAACCCGTCTGTAAAGTTGGGTGACAGCGGAGACTGCAAGGGTGTTCCGTAGAAAGGTCAGATGTGATGATAGAAGGGTGATTGCCGGTAATAAGGTTGTTGGGACCGCGATCTCCAGCGTGCCGTCATCTAGGTCGGGTTGAGGGCTACCATAATGGCAAGTCAGATTGTGTTGCCGTGTGGATCAGGCCAATACGAACGCGAGGTACTCACGTTGCCAAGGCGGAGAAGTAAGGCTTCAGCGCTGCTTCACATTCTCCACAAATTTGTTGCGCGAGCATGTCCTCGGCTCGCGACGAAATGTTCGCGTACTGCGTGATGAGCTCTTCGAAAATGGTCTCTTCAGGGCTTTCAAGATCATCATGATGTCGAGTATCAGGCCCTGGTAGAGAAGGGTGTGATTCCGCCCTTATACGCAGAGATGCACGGCTGTTGATTTCCGTCCATAGCTCCAGGAAAAACTAGACACCGCCTATTCTTAGCGAGGGCCCGGACAGGCAGAGAGTGCACTCACCACTTCCTCTCCCCAGTTCTGCATGGCATTCTCTATGTACCGTGCGCTCAACAATGCCTTGCACAAGCGTTGGCTCCCTTCAACCCCTCCCGTCAGTCTTTGTGTATCCATTTTAGTCCCTTCTGCACCCAGAGCGCCGGGTACTGCGCGGACAAGAGCAGAAGAGAGCGTCTCAAAGGCGTCCAGAGACGATGATATCCGAGAGTGGTATAATTCCAAGACAGGGAGCTGCACGTGGACGAGGAATCGCGTGCGTTGTCTGAAAGACGGTAAAGGCGAGTAACGATCTGCGGCAATAAAGCAGTCGGCGAGCGTCCACAGGATATAACTTAATGCAATGTATACCAGTCACCTGCTCAACGAGAGCTTTGATTCTCCGTGCCGAGTTTGTTGCTCTGAGGGCACTGCTACGAGATGTCGAGCTCTCTGCAGACTCATGCCGATCATCATCGGTAATCAACCAAGCATCAGAGGAACTAATGATTTCGTGGTATTGGTCATCTGCAACTGCAATGTATGTCAGTCCCTATCTCGAGGCGCTAGAAAGACAGTAACTTTGACGGACACTTTTTCTCGCCGTCAAGCCACGCATTAAACCAATCTTTCTGATCTAGGATTACTCTGCTGATGCCCCCTTCCTCTTCGTATTTTCGCTCGGAGTCACCTGCCTTTTTTTTGTCTTGGCTAAACTCGTAGCCCAGCTCGCGCAGACTAGTATCAAACACTAGAGATTGATACACCGTGTGCGCCAACAAGGCAGGGTGAGTTAATAGGAGGGGAATGGAACGCTTGAGTTTCCGCTCAAGTATTGGCAAAAGGAGAGTTGTGTAGTTGTGCTGCAATCAGGTTATTGAGCGCCCCGAGAGGATGGCAATCTGAGGATGACACTGACCCAAGCATTGACCTGCTGAAACTTTGAGCTGGACACTAACCTTTGTACGATGTTCTCCATGAATGGTCGGTGGTCATGGGCAACATTGACGATGTGCGTGAAGTACCATTCAGGCTGAAGCCACGAGTTCTGGTGAGTATGTGTACGATTGAAGGAATATATAACTACGTACCTTGTCCAACCGATTCGTCTCTCGCTCTGCGTCAAAGTGATACTTGAATCGCAAAGCGACCGGCTGCACAAGCGCTTGTAATGGGTAGAGGCCCTCGTCCTCTTGAGCAGACAAATATAAAGACTGTCCACTGCAATGAGACCAAACGTGAGGACAAGATCTTTGGAAGTCCCCATAAGTATACATACATTTCCTGTAACCTTAACAAGTCTGAGAACGCGGATTCGAACGCGGTGCGGTCCTCTTTACTTGCCGCGAGGTAGTCGACGGCGGATGGCCACTCGAGGTTCTCAGAAGCAGATATGAGTGTTCTAAAGAGCGCTGAGTTCAGGGAACGGTCTACATTGAACTCGGAATGGTAACATACGAGGACAAAACAGCTGTCATGTCCGCCCACGTCTTGTCACGGACTTTCTGGAGGAACGAGATGAGGTGAAGGGAACCATTCGGATTGCCCAACTCTTCCGCAGCGTTGCAAGCACGGGTTACGTCGCTAATGAACGTTTGCAGAGCCCCGTACTCCGAAGTCGTCGCTGCAGATATTGGAGAGACACTCCTACGCATCTGCGACAATGCCGATTCACTTCCGGAACGTATGAGTGGCTAGAAAGATGGCTGCAATGCGAAAACTTCTTACCTGAGTGCCAGGGCACGTTCTAAAACGGCAACGTAGGACCGTACACTTTCAAGCTCCTTCAACGCACGATGCATTGTCTCTACGTCCTCCAGTAATGTGGGGGTATTATCTTCACCAGCAGGACTGAGTGAAGAAACCAAGTCATGAGACAGATATGCAAGCTCATCCTCGAGACTGTCCCGGTGCGAGGCAAGTTCTCGAGCCTTCTCCAACTGCACCATAGCCCCAATCCGTGTCTTGGTGGTTAGTGTGCCAATGTCCTTTTCCGATGCATCGAGCTGTCAAGATATCGGTGTCAAATAAGGACACGAGTTTGCCTAACACAAACCTGCTGCTTGAGCAGCACTTGGTTGGTGCTCGCATCCTCCAGAATTCGCTGAAGGACATCCAGATGAGAAGAGTCAACAAAATTCTTGTTCAAGGCATCAAGGGCTGACTTGTGTGCAAACTCTGCACTTGGTGGTTCCTGTAGTTGTTTGATTGCCTGAGAGGACATTCTACCAGTGTAAGCGGTTCACACTGAAGTGCCACAGGTGGCAGTCAGAGCGGAGCAAATCTGGCCACGTGGTTATCTAATCTTCGCTGTCTCACACAAGCTTCCATGTATAACGTCAATATAATCCCTCATATGACACAATATCGCAGCAATCATAGAGCCCATAAAGCTTCGAGTCTCAGCTACACGCCCACCATCTGAATTACACAATGGTGCCAGCGAAAGTTGACATCGTGAAGGCTAACCAAGCCTACTCCGACACTTCCAACTTCGGAGAAAGAGGTAGTCTCTCCATCCCCCCCGCAAAGAAGCTCGCTATTGGTGCGCGTGCTGTTCCCCCTACCATTGGAGGCAGGGTTAATGTCCGTGTCTTTAGTGACATGTATGGATGCTCGCCTGAAGTGAGAAAGTTTTCGGTATCTTCTCTCGTGACTCCGAGTAGCACTCACACCCCGTAGCCCTGCAGAATTCCTTGGACTTCAGGATGGAGACGCACACGTCATTCGTAATTCTGGCGGTCTAGCGTGAGTGCGGCCCCCAGTCCCGACGTTAAATCTCATAAAGAGGTTGACAGCAAAGAAGCTGTCCGCTCCCTCGTGATCTCACAACGGCTCCTCGGAACAGAGGACATCCTCGTCATCCACCATAGTGATCGCGGGATGCTCACATTCACCGATGAATTCCTGCGAAACCAACTCGCCAAGGCTCACCCTGATGACGCTGCTGTCGCCAACGCTGCGCGCGGTATCGAGTTTGAACCCTTCAGCGACCTGGATGAGAGCGTGAAGAGCGACGTCGCGTACCTAAAGAACCATCCCCTCGTCCACCAGAAGGCAACTATCACTGCATGGGTGTACGAAGTTGAAAACGGGAAGATTAGGCAAGTTGCCTGAAGCCTGGCGAGGGGAACGGCGGAAATATGTACATATGCATATCATGTGAGCTCGGTAACAGTGTACAATACTACGAAGTATGCCGCGTTATCTGCCATTTAGCGAACACGACTCGTGATGAACGTGCCCATCAAGGTCAACAATCCACCTGTAGACTACTGACCTAGATCTTCCCCTCCTTCTGTGCGGCAACGATGTATCGCACCACCTCATTCCAGTCACTCGCCCGAAGCACACAAGCTCGGGTTGCGTTAACAGACTCCAGGAGCTGAGCTGCCTTCTTGGCATCCTCCTCCAAGAATTGTGTTCCCCCTTCTCGTTCTACCCTAACGTCGAACACCATGTCATCGCTCTCATCGCCCGGCTGGGACATCCGCTTATTCCACTCATACGTCCCGAACAACAGCACGGGTGGTGGCACCTTAGCTACGCCATCTGGCGCAAGATACCTCGCACAGGCAAGCGCGTTATCCATCGAATCGTCAATGAGGAGCTTCGCTCCGAGGTCTATGCACACCTCGGCTTTGGTCACACGTTTCGGAGACCCGTTGGACAAGACCTGGCCGACGCAGGTCATGGAGTCAAAACACCCAGGGAACCAGCGTTGCACCCAGACCCAGCCGTCTGCGTAGGCGTCCGTTCCGCGGGCTGTCACGATGACGAGGCGGAAGCCGAGGGTCCGGAGGGCGTACACGCCTTCTCGGGCGCCTGGAACTGGGAGGGCTTCGCCAAGTTTGTGGCTTCCATAGAAGCGCTTGACTTTGGTACGCGTGGTTGCCGTTGAACCCCAGTGGGGATTCTTTGATTCGGTGGCATTGAGTAACAGAAGTTGAGCGGGAATGAATAAATCTGGGGTCACCTTGCTGTAACAATAATCTAGTGAAAGGAAGATGACGAGAATCTCATAAAACCTCCGCCATCTTCATTGGGAAGTGGAAGAGCTCACAATATGCCTCTGAGAGATCCATATCAGTTCCATAAGTTTCATTGTGCCCTGGAGTGGAGTAACCGATAGATAAGGGCACAGCAACCAGAGGGGTTCCCAAGAATTGAAATTTAAAGTGAACGGTTAGGATCTCCTCAAGAATAGAGAAGATTCATATTGTTAGAGGGACATACAGCGTATCACCAAATCATTGGTACCACTGAGGACATCATCCAGGTCGATGGCAATAACAGGCGCAGTTGGCGCTAGCGGGGGCAAGTTAATCGACTGCACAGCTTGCGCTGTTACTTGCCCATCCCGCAGGCTAGTAATCGAATGAAAGTTCGGAGCATGATAGGAGGCGACTTGGACAGACATGCTGGTTTGAGAGTATAGGGCTTCCGCTCTGGAGTTAATATATAGGGAAGCAGGTCAGCTCGTTGCATGGCTTGAATGCGGTGCATACCCTTCGACAACCCTCGTGTTCGGCTCATGGATTTCAAGCCAATATAAAGCCTCGATACCAAATCAACGTGCCAAAAGGCGACGCATAAACAAGTTGAAGAAGACCGCAGCTTTGGGAGCGGGCGCTTGTGATATGATTGGGAGTTAAATATCGATACGATCTGGTCGCAAGTCGAGGTGGGCATACCCTCCTGAGTTGGACCGTGACGTACCTCTATTAAAATGTCGTGACAGTGAGTGACGCGGAGGGCTATCGGAGGGCACTATCGGGGTTCGGAATTCGCATGATTATAACAAGTTGCAAGATCCGACGACAGGGGTTCCTTCGAGTACAGCGCCCTATTCTTGAGCAATCAAACCTTAGACCAGGACATGAGGCTGACGTGAGGCCGAAAGTGCTTGCGATAAAGGGGGTGTATAACACTGAAGTCAGAAATGATGGACATGCCAGTGGCAGAGTACACAGCAAGCTCTGTGATCAAATGCCGCCGCATCAGCGTGGATGAAGCACTGGAAGACAAACTATCCGAAAGTTACGTACGCACGATTAGAAGGCGGGTGAACTTGGCCTTGACCATCCAGCAGTGTATCTAGGTTACAGCCCTTCCAGACTCTTTACGTAGCTCACCACCTCCTCCCAGTCCTTTAACCGCCTCACCACGCCTGGCCGTTTCTCATTTGCCTGTGCCAGACCCTCGTCGCCCCGTCTGACGTCTTCCTCCAGGAAACTGATATCTCCGTTATTGAGCTCCACCCGCCCCGTGTATGTCATATCACCACGCTCCTCTTCTGGGAGGGACAGTCGCTTGTTCCATTGGTAGTTGCCAAAAAGCACGACTGGTGGTGGAAGTCCATCTCCATCGCACGAAACGTGATTCGCACATGCCATTGCATTCTCCATCGAGTCGTCAATGAGCAAATTCGCCCCAAGGCTGATACACACCTCTGCCTTGCTCAACTTTTTGAGGACTACATGCTCTTCAGCTGCACCATCTGGCAATTGTTGGGCGGCGAACTGTCCAGTGCATATTATTTTCTCAAAGCACCCATCGAAGTATCGCTGGACCCATTCCGAGCTGGCGTCATGGACGTGTTGGCTTCGTGCGGTGACAATGAAAAGGCGATAGCCCAGCTTGCGCAGTGCTTGGACGCCCCTCTGTGCGCCGTCAACAGGCAGTGCGTTGGAGATCCAATCGGTTTTGTAAAAGTCCCTTACTTTCCCGTGAGTCTCAACGGGTGTGCCCCAGTAGGGATTCTGGGATAAACATCCCGATCTGAGTGCTTCAGAAACGAACGTGAACTTCATACCTTCCAGTAGTAGTAATAGTAGAAATCATTGACGAACATAGAGGTGCCATACGTCTCGTTGTGCCCTGCTCGTTCAAACCCTGTTAGTGAGGGCAAGCCAACGAGTGGGATGCGCACATTCTGCGATTTTCGCGTTCGTCTTACTCAAGACGTCGTCCAAGTCGACAGCGATGATGCCTTTGGAGGAGGGCTGATTGAGCTGCTGAAGGTGGTTTGCTGTTGCCTGGGTAATATCATCCTTTGTCAAGCCATTGACCTGTTGATGGCTACTAGTTGGGGTATATGTTCCTTGGGTAGACATGATTCAAGTGTAACAGGGTATCTTGAATGCTACGAGTCAAATCGCTGTCCAGTAACGCTTGGAGGTGAGTCACGTCCAGGGTGGTCCGACTGGAGAGAACTTGGTCGATCTCGGTGGATCGCTAGTACCAGTACAAGGCCCTTGGGCTTCAAAAAAGTAGTGATTCCATTGCCCGACAGCTTCGTGGAAGACTCCGACCATGCAAATTTATCGCAGTATTTTGTCTGTACCACCCGAGCTATATCTAACATCCCAAGTTGTCACAGGGCGTCACAAGACGTGGTTAATCAATTAATCACATGCAAGGACCGGGTGACCATAGGCGATACTCAGGATCTCGTACATTCCCATCCAGGTCCATAAGTACAGTCGTTGGGACTGTCATTCCCCACGTCCTGGTTGGTCACGACCTGACATTCACGCCGTGTGAGCGACACCGCCCGTGTTTCAGACCCCAGGCCCAAACTCTGGTTTCCAAACAGGCGCTGTCTACCAACTTGATTCCGCTCTCAAACCCGTTGACATGTCGGTTCTCTCAAAGCTACATTCCTCACTAGATAAACGCGCCGCGCAATTTTCCCGTGTCTATGCAACACACAGACCCCTCGTACAACGCGGACTCACAGTTGGCTTTGTGCTTTACGTTTTTCTCGCCACATATCAAGGCCTGGCGGCTCGTCCTGCTTCGAGAAAGGGGAGGGAAGCCAAAGATGTTTCTGAAAGAGAGGGCAGGACTGCACATGTCGCTGTAAGTTTGCTCTGGGGAATGGTTCTACGCATGATATTCAGTGACTCATGGACGGTAACCAGGTCGATGCGGTTTTCTACCGGCGACTCGGGGTAATCCTCAGAATCGTTATTCCGAGCATACGCTCAAAGGAGGCTCTTCTTCTCATCATGCACTCGAGTCTATTGATATTCCGGACTGCAATCTCTCTATATGTGGCGGCCCTCGACGGAAAGTGAGCATCGCAATAAGCTGGAGCTTGGCTCGAGTGAACACTGATAGATCAAAGGATCGTCGCATCGCTCGTCCGGGGACAGTCGCTCGAGTTCCTTCTTAACATCGCTCGGTGGCTGCTCGTTGCAATCCCAGCAACTTGGACGAATAGCTGGTTGAGCTATGTTCAAAACAAACTTGCGATTGCTTACCGAACGCGTCTAACGCGTGAGGTTCTCAAACAATACCTTGGTGAGGAATCTGAAGGACCGGATGGAAAGGTCTATTACAAACTCTGTGAGCAACACCCGAGACTCGATATCCCAACTTTATTACAACTCCTGCAGCAAACTTGGACGACCGGATACAGAACCCCGATCAGTTGAGTTTCATAGTGACACCTAATGTTTCGATGACACTGACCAGACTGCATAGGATGATAACACATGATATACAGCACTTCTCCGCCAATCTTGCAGCCATCTACGCGAACTTAGCAAAACCCGTCCTCGATGTCATACTCTACAATTACCAGCTGGCACAGAACGTCGGCGCGGAAGGACTAGTGGTTCTCACAATCTTGATACAATGCTCTGCTGCATTGCGTGTGTACTTTTCTTTGTCGAAACTCACGAACTGTGCCCTGACTTGAAACAGTACGCGCAGCGACACCTCCCTTTGGAACGTACACCGCTCAATCAGCCGCTCTCGCTGGTTCATTGCGGCACACGCATTCTCGCCTAGTAGAGTTCGCCGAAGAAGTCGCCTTCTTCGGCGGCGAAGAGGCCGAGAGGCAGATCATCGAGAAGGAATTCGTCGCACTCGTACGGCACGAAGAGAAGGTCATGAACCAGAAGTGGTGGTATGGTTGCGCGGAAGAGGGGATTGTGAAGTGGTTATGGGGAAGCTTTGGAGTCAGTGGTTCACATCTGTGCTCAAGTGTTGGCTGATTACTTGTGAAGCTGGTAGTTTGCGCCATCCCTGTGTTCTTTAAGCTTCCTGGTATTTCGAACATCGACCTCGGTAGCCGGACGGAAGGTTTGTGAACAGTCAGTGTGTGCCAAATCTCGCTCATCCACCGCACAGGCTTCGTCACGAATCGGCGGCTTTTGCTATCCTCTTCCGGTATGTCACTTCTTGCTCTTAAGTTGATCATCGTTCAAGTGGATTACTCCAGATGCAATGGGCCGTGTGATGTACTCCTACAAGGACCTCGCTGAGCTCGCGGGTTACACTGCGCGTGTTTCCTTACTATTTGACACCATGTCCGACGTGCGTCAAGGTAAGTTTGAGAAGGCACTTGTCTCTAGTGCTATGCAGGGGGACAATAGCCAGAGTGAGTAGCTTTGTAGTCTCGAACACGCTGTGCCTCACGAGTATCATTCGAATAGTCATGCGCAGCCGCGGACAAGTCCTCGAGGTGGAGGACATTCAGTTCGAGAATGTGCCGATTGTCACTCCTAACGGAGACATACTCCTCAGGAGCTTAACTTTCAGCGTGAAGTCAGGCGTGCGTGTTCCATCTCACTCGTGGCACCCTACCACTCACGGGGGTTGTAGGAGCACCTACTCATCGTTGGGCCAAACGGTAAGTGACGTTTAACTGTCTCTATCAGTCGAGTGACTTCAACGTTTCTCTCAGGGGCCGGAAAGTCGTCATTATTTCGCATCCTTGGGGGCCTTTGGCCTGTTTATGGTGCGTCCAGGGTATTAGAGTTGTGTTCACCGAAGCTTTTTACTCACTTTCCTAGGTGGTATCGTGCGGAAGCCACCAGCCTCGAATTTCATTCTAATCCCTCAGCGTCCATACCTTTCCCTGGGTACCCTCCGTGATCAGGTCATCTACCCTCATTCACAGGAGCAGATGGCAACCCGTGAGTGTTCAAATGTTGCTCTCGTTTCACTTTTAACAGAGGCTGGGTTAGGAGGAATCTCGGATGCCGAGTTACTTGCCGTTCTTGCCGTGGTAGGGATGGACGGCGTTGTGGAACGAGAAGGCGGATGGGACGTTGCACGTGAATGGAGGGAAGCATTAAGCGGTGGAGACCAGCAGAAAATTGCATGGGCGAGGCTATTCTACCATAAACCCAAGGTAAGTCCTTGTTCGGAAAGCCCTCAAGAGAGATGTTGAATATTGGGGTAGTATGCTATCCTTGATGAGGCAACGTCCCTCGTTCCCCTAGATATGGAGGGCAAGATGATGGAGCACGCTACTGCATTAGGTATCACGCTCCTCACAGTCTCTCATCGTCCATCTTTGTGGAAGTACCACTCCACCATACTCCAATTCGATGGACAAGGTGGATATGTGTTGTAAGCCGCTTTCCTCAAGAGGTCGAGAGAAAGCTTTTGGATAGTTACTGATTTGCCCGATAGCACGAAGCTAGATGCGGAGAAGCGGTTGTTGCTCCAGGAGGAGAAACAGGAGATGGAGGCGAAACTGCTGGAAGTGTAAGCGTCTCCCTGTGTCGTGTTTCGTTCCGTGTGCTCACTCCTTGGGCGACTATTCAGACCTAAGATGAAGTCGCGCCTCGCGGAGCTTCGATTGGTCGCAGATGCACGAATTACCAAGGCGCAGTGGTGACGTTCTGTTATAAGTTCGTCTTTGGAAGCAGCTTGAATATGACTTGAATTGTATCATACTCGGAGCGTGAGAATAAAATTTTACACTTGGCCCTGATGCGGATGTAAATTCGGCAGTACAGCCGAGATGCCACGGTGCACCGGAGCCAATCGGAGTGTTGAGATATTCTGTGCTCGCCCGCTCGTCGTCAAACGCCGCGCCTCAGCTTCGCACGACCACCTTCGCCCCTCCCCCCTTCCTCCCGAGCCCATGCATTTCTTCTCCCAGTCATTTAAATACGAGTGCGTTCATGTCATGCAGTAATTGATTGTCAGGTACTCACCTCGTGTCTAGCCACCCCTGGTCGCACGTCGTCACCGGAATGTGGCACAAATACCCAAATCCACATTGCACGCACGTCGTGACGGTCGATGTCCTCGATCGTTCAGTAGACCCAATGACTGGAATAATACGGACAGAACGTGTGCTTGGTTGCAAACAAAAGACACCCTCCTGGATCGTCAAGGTAAGTTACTCCCTGTGTCCCAGGAAATTATGTCTGACTTGTAATGTTTGCGTTCTTCCAGCTCTTTGGCGGATCGGAAGATGCCTTCGTGCGCGAGATCTCCTTCGTCGATCCAGCGACACAGACAGCAACGATCACCTCTATCAACCTCTCCCTTTCTCAATTTGCCACGTGCTTCGAACGAATACAATACAGCCCGACCTCATCACACCAAACGTCGTTCTCACAAACTGCAGAGATCCAAGCACGCATGGCGATGTGGCGAGCCATGACGGATAGACTAGAGGGTTGGCTAGTACAGAGGTTCGAGCAAAACGCTAAGCTGGGCAAGGCCGGGTTCTCAGACGTGTTGAGGACGATGTGGGAAGCAAAGCAACAACAGCTCACCCAAGCAGCGTCGTAGCGTTCCTGCCTGCAGTTTTCTTCATTTTTATTGGGCCTCTGTGCTTTATGCATCACATTATATTATCTCTTAGACGCCATGACGACTCGCCGCTTAGATATGTTCAAAAAGTCGCAGGGACTACACGTTCATAACTTTTTACTTACAGTTGTAATGTATTGTTTTGGATCACGGAAAACGATCCTCTGCTGATTGCTAATGGCTACCCACTGACAAAAACGCTTACACTTCTTGTTCGTACGCCTCCTCCCATCCGATGTGCACTTCGTCATCTCCTTTCTCACTAATGTCATCGTCTTTGTCGTGATCTACATCACGGCGCTCATTTCGAGAGACCGACCCTGACAGTTTTTGGCTTCCGACTCCACCACCTCCTTCATCTACTATCTCCCCATCACCCTCAGTCTTGTCATCAAAAGAATAGAGATCGTCCTTCTCATCGAGATTAGGAACAGGTCCGCCTCCGTCCACAAAAAGATCCTTGAGGGCGTTGTAGTTGATTCGTTTGCTGTACTTGGGGTTTTTCTTGAGGAGGTTACGGACCGATTCAGCAGCTGTACTCCCTGAGGGTGTTGACTCGTCACGAGGTTTCGTGATTGTTTTCCGCCGCTAGAAGGACAAGAGGGAACAAAAATAGGGGTGGGATAAAAATCGGCTGAGGGGGGATACGAACCTTGCGACTTTTCGGCTGTGGTGCACCATTCTCTATTTGTTCTCCTTTTGCTGCATAGTATACCGCTGAGCGATATATGCAGGAGAAACAGGGCTGGTAACATACCTGCAATAGCCTCTAAATATTCGCGGTTCATCTCCACCCATACGCGCTCCTTTATCTTCACCTCTTCTTCAGATAGGATACAGCGGTCAAGTTCCTCTTCGTCTAGTCCTTTGAGGTCGTCAACCTCAGCAAATTGTGCGTAGCGACGTCCCTCTGCTTCGTCGAGCGCTTCAGTGAGCATGAGGCCCTGGGAGTTCTGCAAGAATGTTGCAACCTCCTCCGCAAGGGCGCGGTCCACTGTGTCTTCGATAGCTTTGGCTGGCGAGGACGACACATCTTGCAGATTCTCTGTGGCAGTTGGCCGGAGCACAGGATCGATATGAGTATATGCCGAGTCGTCCTCGTCCTCTGGGTAGAAGAGAGGTGGCAGCGCTGATGTGCCTGTAAGGATTCCTTGATTGAAGAGCGCAGAGTCTGTCGTTGGTGTGAGTCGTTCAGGTGGAGATCTAGCCTCGACCTCCTCCCCCGATTCGCTATCCACCCTCCTCCGTTTCCCTTTCCGTTTCTTTTTCTTTGGCTCTTTCTTCTTTTGACTATCATCGTCTTCCCGTTCCTTCTCCTCGCGCTCCTTTCCCTTTGTGAAAGCTGGTGGATCCATCTCCTCATCCAACCATACCGTCCTAAAATCTGCCAACGTCAGCGCACCACTCGGCGTCTTCTTGAACTCTTCAAGACGTTTCTTCACTGTCGTGTCCGCAATTTTGACAACTTGTACGATCTCCTCGACAGATCTCCTGAAATTGTTCATGCGAGCGGCAAGGAGAAGGGCAGCACCACATATACCAGCTGGACGTCGACCTTTAGTGACCCAGTCGCGATCGAAGCGTTGGACAAGACGGACGGCATCAGTTGCTACCTTGTGAGTCTCTTCGCCAAACTCGAGGAGTGCTGCGAAGCGGGAGATATAATGTGATGGGTCTACGAGGGGAAGTTTCAGGTTGAGGGTTTGGACTAGCTGGAGGTAGGTGTGACCAAGCTCGAAAACATTAACCTGGGAAGAGCAGTCAAGGCTTCATGAACACCGGGAGGCGAGAGACTTGTCACCTGCAAAAGGTCTGAAAAATCGATAAGCATATAGTTCCGCGTCTCCTTCTGCCTACAGGCGACGTAGAGACATAGAGCAGCCACGTTGACGCTTCTTCGCCCTTTTGTAAACTTGTGTTCTACAGCGAGAGTATATAGGCGCGTCGCAGAAAGTGCAACTACCTCAGAGAGACGCAGGGCGGCGGCAAGACTCTGGATCTTTTTGCTGGCTGTGGAAAGGTGATGACACCCAACTCTTATTCCACACGGGACCACGTACCATTCATAATTGTCTGTTCGCGAGACTCGCTGCTTCCCCTATTCCCAAAGGGACCGCTCATTCGAGCACGAGCTAATCAATATTAGGACAGGGAATGAAACAGAGAATGAACTGATTCACTTGAGCCGTGCCCAACGTATGCCCCCTGAACCATTGCAGCTCCAGCAGATGTCTCGCCGAATGTGACTTCGGAGACGATGGTGTTTTCTTCGACCACGGTTCCACATTTCACACAGAATCCGTTGCCCGCAGCAGGATCATACTCGATGACCGTTCCACCACAATCTGTGCAGACAGTCTGATGAGGGTTAGCCTGTGCATGTGGGCAGACCTGGATGACACACCATCTTGAAAATCGATAATTAGAGGACCTAGCGGACCTTGTGGCTGGTAGGGTACGCTTTCTAGAACAGTAGGAATGCTTGGTTTGACTGAACCACGCACATGACGTTACTTAGTCGATATCCGCCTGAAGTCGAGAGCAGCACAAAAGGCCCAAGGTATCGGAATAGATAAATATATTTTATGAACAGGGTTTTGGACAAGGGGTTTTTCTTGAGTCGGTGGAACCTTTGAGCATGGTCACGGTACTCCGTAGATGAATTGACCAACGCAAGAACTACGAGCCACTACTACTAGTCACTAGTCATTGACCAGGGTGGTCACACTGTCACGCACATCCAGCAAGTCACAGCGCAGGTGTCCCTCATCTCCTCACCCGAGTCGCTGAACGTTAGTATTGGCGATCTGTCTGCTTAAAGAGCATTACTCAAGAGCAAGTAGCGATCTTATCACTGCCAAGAGTTTGCACAAATTACAAGGCAAAACCCCTTGGTTGCTACTCCAAAGAGCCTGAGCTATCAATTGCTCTCTGTCATCCATGGATGAACTCGTGCATCATTGCCTCCGTGAGCTCTCGTTTGATGGCGACCTCGGTGCGTATGATTCCATGCCAAACACTCTGGCTACCACAAAATCGAATAAATGAATCGTGTCATCTGCCGCGCTTATCTCGGCGCACGATGTCGGGAGGATGGGTTCGAATCCCCCTTGGTACCATCCCTTTCATCACATTTCCTCACAATTTATGGTGTCTTTAAGCGTGTTTGCTAATCGATCTGTGGTACAGGGTGTAACGTCTCTCGTCTTAGGGATTTCATTGTTGGGTTCTACAGTACTCAAGATAATCACCCACAAGTTGTCGATGATGCCTTTTGTGCCTTCCTCTGGTCAGTGGTCGTGCAACAGCCTTCTGTCCGTGTCGGAACCGTGCCTCCTGGCGTGACCTCCAAGGTACACATAGCTCCCCAGACGAGTGCTCAACGTAAGGCTGTGGCGAAGGGTAACGCGATTGCCGAAGAGGCACTTCCTTCCCTGCTGCTCGTCGAGAATGCGCGCAAAAGGTCACTGGAAGACTTGAAGCGCCAGTATGGCGACGACCTGCGCATCGCTGTGGACCCTGAGACTTCCTTCGCTGCAATCACGGGCTCCCATATCAGAGTGCGTACACACGCTGGTTTGACGAAACTTGCTCAACCCAGTAAAAGCCTCCTAAACTCAGTCCCATGGTATACACCGCCCTGCAACTAATCACCCAAGGGCGAGAGGAAGGTATCACAACTGTCGAACTCGGCCGAAAGACTAAGTACGACCAAAAGACGTGTTTCTATCTCATCAAGCAGTTAATTGAACTCGGTTTCATGTTCGCTAATCCTCTCTGGACTTGTGTTGATGTTTCTGACGACCCTGGACAGAATTAAAGCACGTCGCGGTGGAGTTGGCAACCACACGTGTATCCACAAATATTTCGTGGAGCGAAGCCAACTTTGGCGACAGATCCAGGATGAAGAAGCTCAAGATGGCGAGGTCGTTATCACAGGTGAAAACCTTCAGCCAAGGGACATGGCCGACGAGAGTGTCGTTCAGGGCGGCCCGTCGCAAATAGTTTTCGACCCTATCGACTCCAGGCACCTCTCCAGCCTTCCGCTCGTCAAAAACAGGATCGTCAAGTTACTCAAGGCATCCAGGAACTATATACACGCTTCCAACAACTTGCTAATGACGATCGTAGGCTTGTTCTTCGTATCGGATCGTTCTCCGTATTCATCACATATATACCAGGGATTCATGCACCCAACGAAGACGGACCGACGCTTTTTCCAGACTCGACTCCGTGAGCTGATTCAACAGGGTGTCATCGAGCGGGTTTTGGTGCCCAGTAACAAAGTGCGGGATCGCACCACCAAATGCATCCGCCTGATAACGCCGGACAATCAACTTCCGGAAGGGACTGTGGTTGTCGCACTCCAGGATGTAGATGAAGATGACAAAGACGTTGTTCTTGAAGAGGGTGTTTTCGGTACGTTTCACCGGGAATCACGTTTGGTTTGGTGGTGAACAACAATTTCAGCTGGTCACACGGAAGTCAAGGCTCATCTATCGATCCAGAAGCAAGTGTCAAACATGCTTGAAGAAGCTGGTCCCTCGGGGCTTACTCTGAATGTGATTAAAGGAAACTAATTGCATGGATGCGCACCCTGACACTTTTACTCCAGGAAATCTGCACTTCTCTTGGCCACTTTGACAAGCGCACTATAGAACTCCTACTCACGCGTGCATCCAAGACCCGACCACCTGCGCATCTCAGCGATTTAGGCATTGTGGACTTGATGGAGACTTACGGCCGGGAGAGACGACACCGTTACTTTACAGTTTCAGCGTACAAGACCGTCGTGGCGAGCGAACAGTTGCAGGAAACGACCACCTCTCTCGCCGATGTTGACCTCTCGCGCGTCGGGGAGTTCGCTGAACTCGACCCACAGCTATTCTACAACACGACCGAGGAGCTTTATGCGCATCAAGATTCATCCAAGGAGAAGGCCGCTGCAAAGAGCAAGAAGCGCAAAAGAGGAGGGGACGGGGAGGAGAGCAGCGAGGAGGAGAATGAACCGCTTCCTAAGCCCAAGAGAGGCCGCCCTCGTAGGGCAACTGGCGTGACGGCCGGTTCCCCAGCTCCGCCGAAGAAACGTGGCGGACCTCGCAAGCAACTCCTTCCCGATGACGGCAATGAACCAAAGCAGCGAGGACGACCGCCAAAGAAACGAAAGACTGGGACAAAACCTGCAGAGGAAGTTCCTACTGGGGAAGATGGAGAGACCCCAAGCGCCCCGCTTATCCCAGTTTCTGTGCTTCTCCCTTCACCCTCGCAGACACATGATAGGGAAAATGCGATCGCTGCTGAAGCAGGTGGCAGGCAGTCCCTCCACGCTGAGGTACAAGGCGCTCAAATCGAGCTAACTGTAGCGACTCCGACAGCTGGGAGCTCCACAGTGGTAGATGTTACCCAACAGCTGGCATCGCCATCCGGTGGCCTAGCCGCCAAGAAATCTCAAAAAACTCGTGATATTCATACAATGAAGCACCCGCTAGAAACTTCAACCTTTCCACACGGAGATGTCAGCGGTACTCCCGCAGGACCTGTACCACGCCGTTCCACGAGAAAATCAAAACAACTCTTGCGAGGTGCAGAGTCTCTCGCAACACATGGAAAGGTTTCAGTTCTGGGGCCGAGCGTCGCTGACCTACTTCTGGCTGAAGAGTCACCAGTGGTTCAGTTGGAGGAGGGGAGTACAATGGTAACGGATGGCTCGCAACCTTCTACAAAGCCCGACGAGTCCAGTTCGCAAGGAAAAACACTGGTTCCGGAGGCCGAAGGAGAGCCCGTCTATCAGCCTTCTACCAGCACATTAGCTGTGAGCGCCATTCAACTGGTTGCTCCTGACAACAATTAAACCACGCGTTGCAGACATTTACGGAGAAAGAGCCATCGCTGGCTTCAGCGGAGGGGGCTGGCGCTGGCGAGAAGCGCAAAGAGACATCCCGGTTATCGTCCTCAAGACCAGCGAAGCGAGGGCGCACCAAGGACAACGAGAAGTCACGCTCCAATATCAACATCTCTTCCCTCCGGCGCGAGAATGAACTTCACAAGGTCATAGACAGTGTGGGAGGAGTCGCAAATATGTACTCCAGAGATATCCTGGAGGCGCATGCGATCCTTCTTGACACCATGACGCAAGCCAAGGAGCCTACTAGCGCGCCAGTTGGAACACGAATTGATAAGCGCACCGTGGAAGCCACATTCAAGAGCATGGAAGACCGTGGACGCATCAAAATGCTGAAGACTTCTTTTTTCTCTTCGTCTGGTGTCAGCAGACCTGCTTGTCTAGTCTATCTTCCGGAAACTCCTCAGGAGAAAGTTAACGCGTTCCTCCGCCAGCTCAGCCAAAATATACCATCAACGACTGTACCCCCGGTCAAGACCCTGGAAGAACCCGTTGATTACGGTACCAGCGTCCGCTCGGCGCAGCCCGCGTCTCTTCCACTACAGTTACTACAGATGGAAGAGCAGGGGGAGAAGCAAGATGAGCGTTTAAAACAGTTATTTTCTTACGACAGTAACACGATCCGTGACCTCCTTCTGACTGAACGTACGACGGTGGCGCAGTTATATGGCTTCATAGTTCCAAAAGCCTTGCGAGTGCGACAGCTGCACATTCATACTCTCGGGCTATTCCAACAGCCCTCGCCATCCCCGCTAGCCATCTCATCACAGCATGGAATTATTGATATCTCCTATTACCACCAAGACGTATCGCTGGCTCTCTACTGCTCTCTCATCGCTGTCGTCGTCCACGACGAGGACCTCCTCAATTTGCTGGCATCAGACGAAGGAAAGCAGACCTTGATTAAACAGTTACCCGTGAACATTGCGGCTTCCTTGCAGATCGGAAAGTCCAGGAGCAGGTCTCGCATCCTAGACTTGCTAGAGATGCTGCGCTCGCTGGGGCTGGTGACACCACTTGAGTGTACTGATGCTGTTGATGCGCCATATAAGTGCGTTAACTCTAATGGTGATGCTGTTGCATTCAAGGAGGCCGCTTTGGAAGGTTGGAGCCCTGGCACTCCAGTGATAGCTCCCCGTTTTTGGCGTTTCCATACATCAGGTTCGATCTACCTCTGGGCCCTCTCGGAATCCTGCCCGTCGTATTGGAAGGACCTTCCCATTAATACTCCTACTGAAGGCGCAGCATACTGGGACGAACTTCACAACGTCAGCAGAGACCAAGCCCACGCCCAGAGCGCCGTGTGTCCTCCCACAAACCCACCAAGCCCTTTGAAAGCGAGTGCCAGCCTTGGTAAATGCCTGCGCAGGAGGTCATCTTGGGACCCGGACTACGTCATGACATGGCACCAAAAGCACTACCTAGCTAGACATGTGGTCATTTCCACCGGCGAGACCCCGTTGAATGCGGAAGATGCGGACGCACAGTTGGATCAAATTTGCTACGTCACCAGTGCTCCTCGCCGCGCAGTCGTGAACCATTTTGCCGCTTCTGGAGACAGGATCGCGAGAGACCTCGAAAAAGCTCGACAGAGATTGAAGCGGGCTCGTGCGGAAGAAGATGCCCAGCAGAATATTGATGCGAAGGCGGCTTTGTTCAGGAAGGCGGAGGAAGCCAAGGCACAGCGAGATCGGGACTGGGAGGAACTTCTTCATAGGACCCATCCAGAACCTGTGAAAGGCACTCTGGCTGTTCGCGTCCGTGCAGTCCGAAGTCGTTTCATGCAGTCGGCAATCACAAAGGACCCATCATACTGGGAGAATGAGATCCATGAGACGATTAAGGACGCAGGGCTGGCCGCGAGGGAAATCATATCGCAGCCGAAGGCAACGGCGGTCCCTAGAGTGCACAAACCCGCCACTGGGCCACCGCTTCTGGTGGCCAATCCTCCAGAGAAGTTGATCGAGGTTTTGATTGCTCAGCAGGGCCCGCCTATCACGCAGCCCGTGAGGGTAAGAAGGAAAGGAAAGACCAAGGAAGAGATTGCCGAGGGTGAGTGGACTCGTTTTTCTCGCACCTCGTCACCCGCATTGACTATTTTCTTAGCTGAATCGGAGGCTAAGACAACTCCAAGACGAGCGAGGTTTCATTGGACACGAGAATATGATGAGCTAGCCCGCGATGCCTCCGTCATTATTCGAGCTCGATGTCGCGATGGTGCGAGACTCGATTTGTCGGCTCTTGATCAAGTATTCCCAGCAGTGCCAAGAAACTCTGTCAGGCAGCGTGCCACCCATCTCAGAGAAAGTGCCGCCGACGACCTATACATGGCACGTCTCGAGGATCAGTGGTATACGGTTTGGCTGCAACACAGAGGAACACCATATCTTCCCGACGAAGATCCTAGTAGTCCTTCGAACTTCGACCTCATAAAGCACATCGAATTTCTTCGAAGACACGTAGATAAGAATGCTTTGTGAGTGTGGCTGTCCTGCTTTACCTTCTGTTTCTCATCTGTGATCAGGCGAGTGGGTTTTGTGGAGCGCCAAGCGGCAGGCAAGCTAACTGCTTCTGTCGAAGAGCTCTATGAACGCTATGAGGTTCGAGAGGATACTGACTTTGTGTCAACTTGGGATTTCATGTGGAATACTATGGTTGAGGAAGGCAGAGAAAAGCAGTTCTTGAGGCAAGCGTTTACAAAAGAGCCGGACATTCCCCTCGAAAGTACAAAGAAGGAGAATGTCCAACTTGCAGAAGCAGCGCTCAAGGTGTGTGTCCGTAATTTGCAACATCCATACAGAGGCTTATGTTATCCAAGATGGTCTTCGGGGCACCAAGCGAACTCTATAATCCTGTCAGTGCCACCAAGTTACTCCATAGTGCCGGAGAGCAGAGTGTCTCTCTTGCAAGGACAAACCTCCTTCAGCAAGGAGTATTATCCAAGCTCGTACGAGACCCCAAGAAGACAAAGCCAGGAAGGACATTGAAGATCTCGGATACGTAGGCACACACTCGTATGCGCTGGTTCGGAATGCTTACTCATCCGTGATGTAGCAACCTCAACGCTATAGGTGGATCGTTCCCCCAAGATTTCTTCCAAGATGCGATTTCGCTCGACGACATTGCCGTTGAAAAAGTAGTGGATGAAATGGAATGGCCCCTGGTCGCTTCTGAAGGGGATGTCGCCACCTTGCTGCAGCTTGTTTCCGAAGATCAGGTGACTAGTGGGTCACTATTGGGCATCTGGAATTGCTCAATGAACTTTATTAGGTCGACTTTATCGTGGATTTGACCCAGTCACGATATGCCCGGCCGAAGATTGACTGGAACAGCAAAAGGGCAGGTACGGTCATTCTTGTGCACTTACCAAGGCAACTTGCTGAATATTCCAACAGATGACGATGACATCGAGACAGGCATCCGACTGAAGTTCGCCCGAACCTCGACAACGGAACGAGACGCACCCGAGAATGGATCATCTGAGACACCTTTGTCCGAAACCGATCCAGGCCCGTTAGGTCGCGACGAACACGGAAAGACGCTTGATGGAAAGGAAGCCGCGTGTACCTTGAAAACGTCAAGCGGGTTGGTCAACTGTAGTGGCTGCATCAATGCAACCTTTACCAGATTTGCGTCCGGCCTCAGCCAGCCGGATGGCGAACTTGCGCGTCGCATTCTCGACGACGTGCGTGCCCTCAAAGACGTGGGCACAAACAAAACAACATGTTTGGTACGTCTTCGCGCTCATCTGCTTCGTCAACCTAACAGTGCGTAGGGTATGGTAGCTGGTTCACAGCAGCGTATTCTCGGGCTCGTCCACAAGATGACCTCGACTTCCCCTCGGATTTTATTCTGGGCATGCTACAACGTACCGACGCTCGTAGCTGGTGATTACTGTGGCTCGTGGAGCGTGATCGTATCGGATGATCCCCTGACTCTTGTGTCCCCCCGACGCTGGCTTGATCCCCGCGGGTACAGGCTCGATAGTGCATGGTCCGCAGCGCTGCGAGCGGTGGTTGGTGTCATTTTCCTTCATCCAGGAATCCGCCAGGCAAGTTCTTCTCACATATTATGAATTGGTGCGTTAAATTCGTGCTTCAGGCTGAGTTGCGATGGCGTCTGCGAGCAATATACGACAGACCGGAGGTCCTCGACCTGCTTTCATCGCTGCAGCAGGAAGGCGTTTTGGAATGTCGGGCCGAGGCCTGTGTGGAAACCGCCAAGATGCTCCCTGGATGGCTACTGGCGTTGGACGAGGAGGAGGAACGAATGGTGTTCTGGTTTATAGCAAAGAAGCGCCGCTGGTATCAAGTTTAACCATCTCCGCTTCGCACATATCCGTTGATCGCCTTTGTGTTATCATTATTCACCTTCATTTATTGTGGTATGCTCATCGCACTTTGCTGTACCCTGAGTGCCAGTACTACAGCAACCTGTTTGAACCGTGCAAATCCACTGAGGTTCCTGGTTCATTACATATGGACTACGTGACATTTCGAACTGCAGCCAACTTGCTACGTTGCGACGACCCAAGATATGAGAAACGACGAGTCATGGATCAGTGGAAGGATGATATTAGGGGAATCACCCAAAATGGAGAGCAAGGGATAATGATCATTACTACTACTAGTACACTGGATGATCCCATGACAACTCCCTGCCAGCTGGGGGTGCGACTCGGGTGCTAGCCTACTTCAAGGTTTCATCTAGACTCTCGGTCCTGTGTCTCCCATTCTTCTCGACTCTTTGCAGCTCGGCAGGACCGACCTAGTAATCTGTTCGCTATTTGCCACTGGAGTTCCTGGACGGAGCTCTGCCGTTGCTGATATCCTGCCCTAGTGGTATTGTCAATCGTTCACCTGAGGCCTGGGGCCTGAGGCCTGAGGACTCACTGGTATGTAGCTTCAATCGGCGAGCTGCGTTTACTTTGTATGATATCTTAACCGCACAAATTCGGCCACAGAAATTCAGTCATGCGCGTTAAAGACCTTTGGGCAGTTTTTCCCCTTCCCGTCAAGCTGAGGTTGTTCGTAAGTGCTGATCCCCTTCAGCCCCACGGCCAAAGAACCAGTCCAGGCTGTTGCTTGTAGACATCTGCATGACACTAATCAGCTTCCAAATAATTCAGTGGGACCGCATAACACTCTCGAAAACAGCAACATTTTATTTTGTCTTTTCAGTACTTCATTGCGTCGTTCAAGTTATTTTCCAAGTACAAGCTTTCAGGATCAACGTCCAAGCAGCCCATTTATTGGCATCTATTGCCCAGCAGGGAGATGCCATCGACTCCGATGCCTTTTACGTATTTGAGAGTGACCTGCGCCTCTGCGACAATGTGCCAGCATCGTTCAGCACCGCCTCATGCCAGGTCATCTGGGATGGAATGCTTGGAAACAACACATTGACCCCCACGTCCTCTCGGGCAAATGCGACTGCCCTGAGTCTTGATGCGATAGAAGCCGTTCCACCCAGTAGCAGCACAACCTTCAAGGTTCGTCTCATTGCTTCCGTGCAAATCCTTCCTGTTCACGCTTTATTTCAGCGCCACCCATTTGGTGACATCGAAGCTGTCGAGGTCAGCAATACGGTCCAGGTTGTAGTCAGTGGACTTGGCCAGAACAACGAGAGTGTCGTTCTCAACGGGCGATGCCTTTGGGCTTTGGGCTGGCCCATTCAGATGTGTGTTCGACACACTCGATGTGATCTTAGCTTAACGAACTCTCCAGCCTTCGCAATACCGAACGAGAAGATCTCACTTTTATTGCATTCCAGGTTTGGGCGCTGGGGATGTCCATTGTCGCCGTGGGTCTTAGTTCAGACTCGCAAATCCGTGCCTTCTGATCTTGTCTTAGCTATTGAATGAATCTGTTCCGCATACGTGGGCATTGTGCTGACTTGGCCCTTTGATTTGAAACTGAGAACGTGTCCAGGATCGCTTCCCTCCTGACTCATATGGTGGCCACTGCGTGGGCGGGATTCCAGGTCTTCAACACTGCCCAATTTCGCCGTGATTTCGCAGAAGTCACAACAAACGGAGCCTGCCATCCAATCAACTTGCTTCCGTCCTACTGGCAGTCTCGTGCAGCTGCTGAAATTCCAAGCTTGGTACTCAATGCGGTGGCGTTATTAGTCTCTGCTTCCCTTTCCTGGAGGCTGGCCAAGGTTTCTTTTAAATTTTAAGGCGTAGATTCGTACTCAATGCCTCATTCAGTCATTCGGCTGGCAGACCTTTAAACGTGTTGGAGCCTCACTGATCATCAGCCGCACTTACAAACTCGTGCTTTCACTGTCGATCGTCATTCAATTGTCTTTGTTCTTTATCGTTACCTCGATTGCACTGTGGCTTGATCAGCTCTGGAGCGGCGCCATCGGCCATCTGGCATCGTCGTCTCCTGTTCACAAACCTTTGCTCATCATCACCCTTATCGTGAGTATAGAACTTGTCAGATACTCTTGGCTATCTGACATTTGTCACTTCAGCTACTGGTACCGTGGCTGGCCTTGGTGAGCACGGCGACTTGAGAATTCGATCTGCGCACTGAGCCAACACCACAGGGTTGGTTTTCAGTAAGACGGGAACGAAAGCTTGGGATGCTTATCTTCCTTGTCATGTGCCTGGGTTACCTCGGTGGCTGGGGTGCCATGTTCGGGTCCACGACTTTCCGTTGGACGTACATGACGTGGACGTTCTTTGGAGTGATGACGACCGCGTCTGTTTTCCTCACACTGATATCGTTCATTTTGGGTGTTGTCTGCCGCATCAACTTCGGCCACGGCTTGCCTCGCTACTGTGCGTCGTTCTTTTAAACCTACCTCGTTGGATCCTTTTCTCCATTCATACTTTGTAGTGAATCCACGGGGACCACTGCCTGGGGATGATTTCGAGCCAGTTACCTTTGGTAGCGACCTAGAAAAGGTCGCCTTCCCGTCCAGTAACAAGCCGACGTTTTCTGCTACATTCGGATTAGGACAGCAAGTTCGTTCTCCAGCGCAGATGTTTGCGCCAAGCACTTGGCAGCACGTCGCGCGACCAATGAGAATGTCGAGCCAAAATTCACTACAACGACCCTCTCTAGCAAAGACTCGTCCATCACCAGACGGCACGTCTAAACCCCTCCATCGTTATCCGTCACACAGCAGTGTCAACAGCTCAGTGAGCACAGACAGGAATGTAAGCGCTGGGCTATAGAATAGCCTTATGTATTTCTCATACATGTATGTATTTCTCCAAGCGCCACTATTTTCTCATGGCTTCTTTTAGCCCATAATGTATCTTTTTTTGATGATTCGTATAGTCCGAGCCAGCGCACCAATGCCCCCCTTCGGCTCTACCATTGGTAATTCTGTTTCTTCGCAGGTAGTGTTGCTCAACGAGTTCCTGTTCTGTTGTGGGCTTTTGGTGTTTGATTACGTAAAGTACTAGGGAGTACTATGTTACAGACGTGTGTGAGCATTACACAAAGGGGTTGGTTACTGGCTACAAGATGGGTGCGTGAATGGGATGTTGGAATATCGAAAAGCGGATCGCTGGCGGACGCGAAAAAAACTGGGGAACACTAAGCATAGGAAACGTTAATCACTGTCAGGTGTCTGCACTGCTGGAGATGACAGCGTGGGTGAGGGTATCTAAACAGCTTCAACTTCCTTCTCCTGGATGATACCAGCCTGCCTGGCAAGTGATGCCATCTCGTAGTTCTCCTCAGAAGGTACTTCGACGGGTGGAGCAGGGGTAAGTTCAGCCTCACCGTAGCCCAAGAGGGTCTCGCCGAACTGAAGCATCCAGGGGTGATCTAAGAGTTCGACGGCTGTCGGGCGCCGAACGGGGTCGATGGTGAGACACTGTTTGATGAAGTTGATACCCAATTCGCCGAGTTGACCTGGTTCCGGGAGCGGTGGGTGTTGGGTGGCTACCCCGATGTGAAACATGATTGCCCTTGGAGACATGTCAGTACATATTCGTCCGTGGCGAACAGTGTAATATCTGCCTCACCATTCGTTGTCGAGGTTACTCCAAGGCTTCTTTCCCGTAGCAAACTCGAGCACCACACATCCCAATGACCATACGTCCATTGCTCCATGTCGCCCTCTCTTATCGTTCTTGATAACCTCGGGGGACATGTACATCGGTGTACCCGTCAGGCTGTTGTTCACCCCAAGCCCACCACCGAATCCACCAGCCTTTACAAAGGTGGCCATATCTGTGCCGCGGCGAGACCGTTGCATGGTGCGGTTCTTGGCGAGTATCTTGGACGCTCCAAAGTCAACGTATTTGATCACGCCTCTATGGTCAAGGAGAATATCTGTGAAAGGAATCAACCTCCGAGTTCAAAATCACAGTCAGACGGCTTACTGTCAGGCTTGATGTCGCGATGCACGATTCCCCTTGAGTGCAAATATGCAAGGCCCTCCAGCATCTGCATTGTATACAATTGGATGATGCTCTCGTCCTCGATCCTGCCATGCTCCAACAAAGCCGCCAAGCTCCCTCCCTGGCAATACTCCTCAAAGATGTACACCTTGTCCCGATGCACCTCGATGCCGTAGTACTCCACGACGTTCGGATGGTGCAACATCTCCATAATGCTGAGCTCATCTTTGATCTGGGCATATAGGTTCGGCAGCCCTGAGAGCTCCTGGAACTTGATCTCCTTGACAGCCATGAGCGATCCTGAATCGAGGTTAACAGCAAGGTAGACAGAACCAAAGGCCCCAGCGCCAATGAACCGCCGTTGTTGCCACCTGATGGATATATTTGAGCTAGAAGAAGCGAGGAAGAGAAGCGAGCGGTCTTCAAACTTCTCGTCGTCGAGCACACGCCCGATGACACGGTTCTCGGAACCCATTTGCTCGCGCTCGTTCTCCAGGACCTCGAGCGCCTTAGAAGTCCGCTCCCAGAAGAGACGTAAATTTGCTTCTGTATATGCGTGAGTGCTAGCGGTGATGAGGTTGTCGTCGTTGATTGGTGACTGCGAGCGCTGCAAACTTGGATCGTCTTCATCCGCTGCGATAGACGCTTGCTCGCGGAACAACTCCTCCTGTCTCTCTTTCTCCTTGCGCGCCTCGAGGGTCGAACGAGCGCCCAGGATGTCAAAGTGACTTATCAGGAGCGTCATACAACTTGCTACTTTCTGTCTGAGCATCTCAAATTGGTCGTTGGACATCTGGAGGATGTTGTTCCGCCTTGTGCGATGCAGCGCAAACTCGAGCGCGTTGACGGCCCACCTGAAGGTCTTCCTGTCTGTGGGGTTACAGTCGTCGCAGATGAACGATACCCATGAAATGGCGAGGCATATAAGCGAGCGGTTGAATTTGGTCAGTGTTGAGCGTTCCATATATTTTTGTGCGTGTTGACCGTGTTCGGATGCGAACAAATACCAGTTTTCGAGCAGCTCTTGGTATCCGTCGGCGTTGCGCAGCGAATGCCGGACGTGGTGGACCGAATCAACTATAGACTCCGCAAGCTTGTTCGTTGCGCGGGCAATCTTGCGCAGTTCGCGATTGACAACTGGGATGTGTGCTTGTTGTTCAACTATACAAGGAGGAGGAGCCAGAACCATCTCATCGTCTTCGTCCATGGGAATGAAGATATCGGCGAACTGCTGCTTCGCAAACACGAGCCGGCGCTGCGTCCCATCCGCCACGAGCCTTACCCGGTTATCTCTCATATCCAACTCTATCTTTGGCAACTCCAGCATAAGAACGAGCC
Organism: Paxillus rubicundulus Ve08.2h10; assembly: GCA_000827395.1. NCBI lineage: Eukaryota > Fungi > Basidiomycota > Agaricomycetes > Boletales > Paxillaceae > Paxillus > Paxillus rubicundulus. The sequence continues at coordinate 50,037 of KN824850.1, read as the reverse complement.
CATTCCAAATGAACTGGTTGCGGGGAGACAACAGCAGCAGGTATTCTGAGTCGTCTTCCTCATCGGTATCCGCATAGTCGTCGTTAGTATCAACAACGGGGAGTGGCACGCCTTCGTCCGTGATAACTTCATTGACGTGGAAAGACTCGAGCAGAATACGACGGATTGCGTCGGGGCGATCTCGGAGCGCGCTGGAGGCAACTATATAAGTGCCATCTTCTTCGTAGGTTTGGGTGTAGACGAGGAGATGGTCAGTTGCGATGAGGGCTTCTATGAACTGTTCGAGGGGGACGTTTTCGATGGTGTATTCCGCCGAGTTGCTGAATCGTTGGGTGAGGACTCTACATAATGTAACGTTAGGATACTCTTTGGGACAACAAACAGACGAATGGGAACCTAGCAAAACGTTGAAGTTTACGATATCGCAGCCTGACGTTGTCTAGAATTTTGCCGTACCAGTTGGCCTTTTGTTCGTCGGACATTTGACCGGTGCTGCTTGCGAGGACGTCCCCTTGAAGAGCTGGATTCGAGGCTTTGCGCACTCGGTCGTTCTCGGAAGCGGGAAGGCGAACTTGTGTTTCGAAATAGTTCGCGACTCGGACCATCAACCGGTTGGTTAATGAACTGTGGGACGTCCGTTCAGTCATATTTTGCAAGAGAGTGGGGGTGCTCACCAAACTTGCTCGGCTACGAGAGTTGAACCCCCAACGACCGTCATACTGACGTCGTTGAGTGTGGTCCACTGCGATTCGATGACATCCGGTTCCTTGAAGTAGATGCCTTTGACGCCACTCTTGAGTTTCCAATGGATAAGCCTGAAAAATATTGACAAGGCTTCTAGGATAGTAGTATCGTAATCATCGCTCATACACCTGGGTAAATTCCACTTCCCCCCCGGATCGGGGGCAAGGAATGCCTCGTACTGCCTCTTTAGCGTACAAGCCAAACCCAAACTGATCTTCACATCTTCAGTCACTTGATCAATGATCAAAACTTCTGGGTCCTTGAGTTTCTGGACGTAGTCAAGGCGCACGCGTAGACACGCCTGGGCGAGTTTTGTGGGGAAGGAGATGAGGGGGACGAGTTCATTCTCAAAGGTTGGCAGGTTCATTTCTTCGAACATTGAGGAGAGGTTGACTTGGGCATCGCGAGCTGTACCGATAAAGGCATGTACAGTAGTTAGAAAGCCCTTTTCAAAGGTCTTCTGGATAGAATCTTCTTTCAGGACACGCTCAACGAACGTCGTACCATCAGGTGTCTGATTGGGCAATCCTTTCACGTGCATGCGAGGATAGACGTCGATGCTGGTATTTGGCTTTGTGACATCTAGCGACTCGCTGCCCGTCCATCGCTGGAGCAGGGCAATGTGGCGCCGTAAAGATAGAAGGACGGTTGACCATGTGTTGAGGGTGTCGCAGCGGGCCAAAAACTGGGGCTCTGAGGCAGCAGCTTTGTCTGCATAGAATGCCTTAAGAGTTGGATACAGAGACTGAGCTGCTCCTAGGCGGTAGAGGAGAGCATCGACTCGTTTGAGAGCTGTGGTTGGATTGCGCTCATCGTTCGTGAGCTTGAAGGAATTTACCTCCTCGATGACAGGATCTACTGTGCGCATTCTCCTCTCTTCTATACGTCTGCGCTCCTCGGCTTCTTTCCTTCCACTGAACTTGGCGCGCAACCCGAGCCAGATGTTAAGATGAATGTTGTTCTGTTCCTCAGTTGAAGACTCGAGTGCGACTGCAATGCGAGTCTTCTCGGACTTGAGAACGTCACCATCGAGGACGGAAGCAAGCATAGTTTGCCACTCCAAGCGCTGACGCTCCTCTATCGTTGCAGGCTCAGTGGAGTCAGACTGAAGCATGAGTGCGGAGAAGCGATCAAAGACGTCTCCTCCATTGACACCTGACCGACCGAGGTCCTCATCATCACTGTCACCGGCATCTACGAGTTGCCCTAGACCCCGCTGGAAGTAGTTTGAGTCAGGATCATTCCTTGGATCATCGTCGAGACCCGGTTCAGACCTGTAACGTTTTACGAACTGGGTGTAGACGTCGGAGTACTTTGGTGGATAAGGTGGTGGGTTGTAGTTGGGTGCAGATAGAGTACTTGGTGGTGGAATGACGTTGTTCTTCGGTAGACGGGCTTTGCTTCTGCTGCTGCGTAATGAAGAGTTTATCGAGGCTGAATGTATTTGTGACGGGGGTCTTTGGGTTGGGGGACTCGGAGGTTCCCAGTCAGGTTCGTCGCCGTCGCCGTCGTTGTAGTCTTGTTCTTCAAGCGAAAAGAGCGACGGCTGAAGCGACATTCCCCTTCGTACCCTGGCCATGATAGTACTAGTAGCACCTCAAGCTGAGGCCGTAATACTCGTCCTCCCCACGTGATTCGAGTCTTATCATTACTACTACTACTACTACTACTAGATACTACTAGTAGTACTACGTACTAGTTCCAACTTCAACTTGCACCGTGACAGATTGCATTGACTAGCACAACTTGGAACACGTTTGAAACGCGATCAGAGTAAACCAACATGGGCATTGTTGAAAAGGTCCGTTTACAAGAGTAACTCTATCTCATCTTCTGAACCATGCCGCTTAGATCAAGGAGATCGAGGGTGAGTGTCCATACCATCACTCGAAGAACACTATCATTCAACATCGTCGTCATCATCTAGAGGAGATGGCGCGCAGTGGGTATATCATGGCTTTTCTACTGTCCGCTAACTAATCGTCCGCGATTACAGCTCAGAAGAACAAGGTACTGACCTTCTCCATCTTGCTCACATTTGTTTAACGAGCCTTTCAAGTAGGCGACGGAGTACCACCTTGGTCTCCTCAAAGCAAAACTCGCACGCTATCGTGCTCAGCTCCTCGAACCGACCTCGAAATCCGGTCCTGCTGGCGTTGGGTTCGACGTGCAAAAGTCGGGCGATGCTCGAGTTGCACTAATTGGTTTTCCATCCGTCGGAAAGGTTCGCATGCGAGTTCCAAGTTTGAGGATCTTTATTTGAGATGGAAACGTGTAGTCGACGCTTCTTAGCAAGTGTACACACACTGCGTCAGAAACTGCAGCTTACGAGTTCACCACCCTTACCGCTATTCCTGGTGTAATCGAGTACCAAGGGGCCCGCATCCAGCTTCTCGATCTCCCAGGAATCGTGGAAGGCGCCAGTCAAGGTGTGTAATATCCACTTGCTTAGCTCAATGAATAATTCGCTTCTTAAATCCATCGAAGGTCGCGGGCGAGGGCGACAAGTTGTTGCGAGTAAGTAACTGATTTCCACAGTTTTGAATTGTAACTCATGTCCAGCCAGCCGCAAAGACTGCTGATGTCATCCTTGTTATGCTTGATGCCACCAAGTCTGAAGAACAGCGGCGTCTCTTGGAGATCGAACTCGATGCTGTAGGTATCCGACTGAATAAGCGGAAGCCTGATGTCGTGTTCAAGCGCAAGGTCACTGGTGGAGTGAGTGGTCATTTCCTCTTTTCGTCCTGCAGCAGTTGACAAAACTTCGACGCTCAGATCACGGTATTAATGTTGCACCAATTATTGTGGATGTGGTTGTGTAACTCGTTTCTTTGTTCTATAGCTCAACACCACAGTGAAGTTGACCAAGACTGATGAAAAGACCATTCGAACAATTCTTGCAAGTTGTACGCGATATCCTTGGGATAATCTTGGATGGTCGCTTACCCCTTCCAGACAAGCTACACAATTGTGACGTTATGATTCGAGAAGACGTGAGAATCGGTACCAGGTCTGTAAGCCCGAGCTGAGGTATTTGCCTTGTAGATCACCACGGACGAGTTCATAGACGTTTTGATCGGTGAGTCCTTTTAACGACTACAAGGCAAATAGTGACGAACTGCGTTGATACAGGTACACGCAAATACATTCCATGCCTCTGTAAGTTCAAGCTTGTGACGTTCTGAGATAGCTTTGTTGATGCGTCCCCTCAAGATGTGTACAACAAAATAGACGCAATCAGTTTGGAACTCGTGCGTTAGGATGAATTTTGTTCGCGAGTCATGGCCATGCTTACTCGTCGAGTACAGGTCGACAAGCTAGCTCGTACCGAGTACACGGTCGTCATCAGTTGTGAGATGGACCTGAAGTGCGTACATTCCTCAACACGTCAATTTTCTTTCACGCTGATTCTACCCACAGCCTCGACTATCTCATCGAACGCATATGGGAAAGTCTCGGCCTCGTAAAAGTTTACACGAAGAAGCGCGGCGAACGTCCTGACTTGTCGGACCCAGTATGTCTTCGGAAGGGTGCTACGATAGAGGTGGGGTTTCTTTGGTTTCAAGCTCATGTTTATGGTCGCTGCGTGGAGAGGAAATCCAAGAGGTTGATGGTTTGGTGTGGTGTTTTGTAGGATGTTTGTCTTGGAATCCATAAATCACTCGCCACTAATTTCCGATACGGACTCGTTTGGTGAGTTCTTTCCCTTCCGAGGACTTAACAGCCCCGGCATTGCTAAAGGGGACCCTCCATTTCCAGGGTACGGGACTTCTTTGATGGAAACGCATTACACTAACATTGCCCCATATGTCATACATGCGTACAGGGCCGGTCATCGAAATTTGCACCGCACGCTCAGAAGGTTAGTTTGAACCACCAAGTACAAGATGGCGATGTTGTTTCAAGTGCGTGTCTCGCGTGCTGGTCTTCTCGTTGTCGATGCGAATCTGATAGCGCACACCTCAGTATTTACGAAGTGAGAAGAGACGTCGAGGGTTCTGTTAGTGGGATGTGTAGCTTCATATTTCAGCATGTCCGAGTTACGGGTAGCTGTGTTGATGATTCTGAACTCGCTGACCCGTAATGGTTGACGTCCTTGAAAATCGACAGGTACAATTAGTATCAACTATCTCATATATATGCCCCCCATGTATATGGATATCTAGAGGTGGATATAAATCATTTGGAAGAAAAAAAATTGGAGACATGCGGGTGCCAGCGCAGTGCGGTAGTGTGCCATGCACTGACCGAGAACTATGCACATGATGAGGTTGAATATCTGGTACTCTTACAGCGAGGGACTGTGAGATAAGAGCATTAATTGGCATGGTATTGAATAGATGGCTGTGTACGTAGTACAGTAGACTTGCTCATAATGCATAAGGTGATATCGGATAATGCATAAGTTTCTGAGGGAAAGTCCAGTGAGGTATGGTTCTGTACCTGCCAAAATGCATGCTCATAATGCATAATTCTCATAATGCATTGGATTTTGAGGCTCCTGACAGTATGCATTAAAGCCTACTGTAGTAGCTCGTAGCTAAGTCATCACAGTCTCGCTATCAGACAGTCAATTTTTTTCTCTTATAACTCCAAGGAGTCTCTCATGGCGCCTCCGCGCGCCGCTACGATCTTTATCTGTTCGGAAGGTAATCTGTATGGGCGTTCGAGACCACCAAGTTCCTCTTGCAGCACGCAGCACGCAGGGCGCTGGACGCGGACACATTGATCACTGTATACTAAGGAACAGGAAATAACATAGTTGGCACGAGAGAGCGCAGGAAGGGCGCCACCTTGAGCTACATACGCGTGGTCGGACAGAGTTGTTGTCGAAGACTCGTCATTTTGCATTCGAGACAGTTAGTATCTCTGCGCCATGGCACCATGGCCCGTTTATGTCGCTTATGCCCACTTCCGCATCTGGAAGGGGGCTATACCATCACGTGCTGCAGGGCATCAGATTGGGATCTCCGAGTGGTCTTTGAAAACCCCGAACCTCCGAATCGAGATGCTGCGCGGCCAGCTGTTCAACTATCTTTCTCCTTGTTACCATAACCTCTCCTTCGCCGGCTCGAAGCTGGGAGCTCTTACTTAGAATGAACTCAGTCTCTCCAAATACCATCAGTGTAAACGGCCACGCCCCGTATGCGCCTCCCAATTCGATCTCAACTTCAATAGAAACGACCAGCAACTCCTCGGACATCGAACTCATCTTCCTCGGGACGGGCACATCGTCCTCGATACCTCATGTAGACTGCTTAACGGCACCTCCAGATAGGCGACCGTGTAAAACCTGTCTCTTAACACTCAGGCCGGAGGGAAAGAAGAATATAAGGCGCAATACATCGGCTGCAGTCAGGATCACGGGGAAGGATGGGAAGACCACGTGAGTGCTCGTCGCTATCCATTTTCCCGTTCCAAGCGTGCTCCATTGGGATGACTAGTTGACCTGGAATGACCACTGGGTGAAATAGGACGATTGTAATAGATGTGGGCAAGAACTTCCAGGCCGCCGCCTTAGAGTGGTTTCCGAAGTATGGTTTGCGGGAGATACACGCTGTTCTCATAACGCATGCACACGCTGATGGTCAGCCTTGTCCCTCTCTCAGTGTAGTCGTAGAAATCGTCGGAGGTGATACTGATAATTGCCTCGTGTTTCAGCTATGAATGGGCTAGATGATCTGCGAGGTGGTTTCCGTTCCCCGTTTTTCCATAGATTGTGTTCTCCTTACACCATGCACGGAAATACCCAACAGGATGGACCCTAGGATGCGCAATTCAACAACATATAGATGTCTATGTTTCACAAACTACATTTAAAGAAATCCAAAGGACCTTTCCTTACCTCGTGTCCAGAGAATTTGCATCAGGGGGCGGAGATGTGGGTTTTTCCAAGTTCGAATCTTCACAAACTAGTCGGCTGAGCAACTTATTTTATGATTGTAGGTTCCCGAATTTAAGTGGCACATAATAGAAGACAAGGTTCCCTTTGAGATTAAAGATACTGGGATACGTGTCACTCCGTTTTTAGGTGAGTTGACTAGCCCGAAATTCACAAAGTGTGGGTCTAAATTGGTCCATGGTCTTGTACGGATTACATCAAATTCATACGCATGAAGTACATCACGGGCGACTGTTTACTACAAACCCTCCACCCGCATTCACACCAACCCCATGTGTGACGCAACCGACGACACCCACACACATATCAGGTCATTCATCACCTTCTCGGACATCCATGGTGGAAGGCGGAAGCGAAACGACGACCAAGGTCCACCCCTACCTCTGTTTCGGGTTCATGATCCAAGATGCGATCGTCTACATGTCGGATGTGTCACTGATACCAGATGATGCATGGGCAGTTATTGAATCAGAGGTTCGTCAAAGATCGGTCCTTGTGATCGATTGCCTCAGGCTCCGTGCGCATACGTCCCACATGGGAGTCCGAGAAGCCGCAGCTACTATCCGGAGACTTGGTGCCACAAGGAGTTATATGATTGGGTTTAGTCATGGTATATCACATGAAGAGTACGTGACTATAGGGGAGGCTGCAGGGGAAGAGGAACCTTTAGTAGGCGAGCTGGAGAATGGCTTATCTGCTTCAGAGCGTCGGAAGATGCTGAGTGAATCAGAGAGAAAGGGAGTGGCGATGGTGAGAGAAGAGAAGACGGAAGGAAAGAGCTACTGGGTGCGGCCTTCGCATGATGGACTTAGGGTGTTTATTTCGAGCGATGGTTCTGTCCGAGATGAGACATACGAGTGAGGGTCACCCCCGCGAACTTGGACGTGGGGGACGGATGCTCTGCGACATGCTCGTTGGAAAGTAGATTTGGTGTAGATGGATGTAGTTCAGAGGCTTCGACGTAGTAGCCTACCGTACACGCCCAATTATGTGAGGGGTCACATTGATGTAAAGGGGGGTCAATGTCATGTGAATGCATGGCTGAGGATTTCCGTCGAATGCCAAATCAACGAGTGAGCGTCACAAAGTGTCACAAGATTATGGTTGTGCTATCTCACAGAACCTTTTTATTGATAATGATGTAGGATTCGTTCACGTGACGTGGTGCTTTCTTCTTCCACCCTCATAAGTAGAGTTGTATTCACCCCCCAGAAGTCGACTCCTTGCAATCTTTCCACGTCCAACCAACAAGTCTGTCTCCACAAACATAAACAGTCAAAGGGTACCGGGATCGTCGTTTCGCCATGAAGTTCTTTTCCCAATCCTTCGTGTACGAGTAAGTTCGCAACTCATTTCAATTTCCACTTCATTGATACTTACTCCTACGTATCACCCCAGCGATCCCTGGTCAATTGTGTCTCTCGCTTTCTTTCTGCGTTATCCAAATCCCTACGCATCTCATGTCATCTCTTGCGACGTCGTCGACCGTCGGCAAACAGAGTCTGGCTCGCTCTTGACAACGAGGCTTATTCTCAAGCGTGGCACACTCCCAAGGTGGGCTCCTCAGGGTATCATCTCGCGAACAGAGTCATGGGTCATTGAGGAGAGCGAAGTCGATCCCTTTGGGAAAGTTGTGAGGTGCCGGACCAAAAACCTTGACCACGTCAAGGTCATGCAAATCGAGGAGACTCAGCTGTTCCAACAGACTGAAGAAGGGTTCGTTCATTTTATCATCTACTCGTGCTAGACCTCGTTGTTGATGGTGTACGTGATTTAGGAGAACTGTGCAGACGACGGAAGCATACATCACTTCCAAGTTTGGGTGGGGTTTAACCAAGAGGATCGAGAGTCATGGTATGGCACGCTTTAAAGCTCATGTTCAAAGAGTGAGTTTTTAGTCATTCATTTGTCTCGTTGCTCACGTTGCTGGTAGTCTCGCCAGGGTGTCTCGCTGATGATGGACCTGATCCGGCAAGCACGTCTCCAGCCCATGGCATTCGGGTCATACATCTCCAGTCTCCATTCCGATATGTCTTTCGTGGTTCCGGAGGCTTCAACCTCTCACAATAGTGGTCATAAACCAGAAGGCTCTCGCTCTCCTGCTGCACAAAATAACTCATGGTATAATCGGGTATGGGGTAGCGGATGACTAATTCTCATGCGAGAGAGCTTTTCGTGTAGTACTGTATATCCAATTTGCCCGATTACTTCGTACTCAAGGGTCGCCTTGATTCAAAGTTCGTGCTCTATGTATCATTAACTATGCATTCGACGAGGCGTCACCACTCTGAATTGTTTCGAGGACCGTGAGTATTGAATCAGAGGTACGTAGACGTTAGACAAACACGGGACCAGCCTGGCCCATTCACTTCGGCGGCGGCCATCCGTCAAGGCAGACATCTTTGGCAGGGAGACACGTGTATCCGTAGCTCATGGAGCCTGTCTGAGCCCGCACATGCAGTACTGTCTCAGACTTCCGAGACTGCTTCAGCGAATAAATCATACCACTAGTACTTGCTCTTTTCCGAGTCTTGCCCTTCTCGGAGTCGTCCCCACCAGTGCTTGGCTGTCCTCGGACTAGGTGAACGTCGAGGACCAAACCCTGACTCCTTCGTACTTGCCCTTTGTCTGCCGCGCTTCAACTTGTATACCATTCCGAAACTCGAACCTGTGAGATGTACTTTCCGACATCGGCGGCAAGGCAGCTCTCCACCGTTCCCGCCCTCCCCGACGTACCACTGTGCAATGTATTGTATTCCGAACCAAGTCCACGCAAGTCCCTCTTCTGTGCCCTTACCAAGGATGCACTGACCATTTGGCGTGTTCGGGTATGTTGTATGTTCATGTTTCGGTGGTTACTTACTGACCCAGTCTCGGTGACGCTGACGTGGGTTTCAGCCTTCCGCACCCCTTGCACATCTAGCGAGGTCTGAGACATCTCTCATAGAACATGGGGACAACCTCGCTGCGACGTGGTCCCCGGACGGGAGCAGGATAGTCATCCAGGTCGGCTTCATTCATCTCCAGTCCATCCTCATTCCGTTCACAACATCCTATCAGACGACATTCTCGTTCCTGGTGCTAGTTACCGTTGATTATATACCCGATACGTCTGCGTACCAACCACCAGACGTTGCACAAGGGGCTCAGCCCAACTTCCTCGCCGGACCAGGGGAAGGGCTCGCCCTCCAGTCCCTCAGCCTCGCTTTTGAGGGTGTCATATGCGCAGAGGGTCAGGTTCTCAGGTACACCTCCTTATATAAAGTGCATACATTCAAAAGTTCACTCACGCAACTCTCTTCCAAACAGTGTTTCGCCACGTAAATATCATATACTATTTTCGACCAGTTCCCCACCGGCCATCCAGCGTATCCCTTGGCCTTCATACGACGAAAGCGATGGTGAAAATGACTATACTCAGAGGTCACTCGGCGGGTATGATACATGGGTGTTGAACGACCACGAGTTACCGTGGTTGGTGGACAGCGATGGTACGTCTCAAACTGTATCCAGCGAACAAAGCCTTTAGTTATGTGGGCCTATTTGGACTCTGTAGTCACCGTTACGAAGGTCTTGCATTCACCAGTGGGAGTGGAGACGTGGATAACGTCAGACGGGAGAGCGTACTTCGTGCGACTCCAGGAGAATGCACAAATGGAAAAGCCTACTGTGGACCCTGACAACGAAGACGAATCGAGGGACGGGGTGAGTTTACGGGTATACCAGCACGACGCGTGGATTGAAAATCTTGCGGCTTTACAGGACTTTGGAAGTCGCAGGAACCACGCCAACGGAAAGAGGCGTTCATCCGGGGACAGCCCAGCTTCACACGAACATCACTGGCAAGGGACTTGTATCCACAACTTCAAAATTCCACGATGGGTACAGAAGTCACGGCATGTTGAACGTGACGGGTCTGGTGAGAGGCCCCCTATCTATGTTGAGCCGCGCCGGGCAGTAGAGGTTGCCGTCAATGCGAGGTTCTCTTTGGTTGCAGTTGGGACTTACAGGTATCGTCATTTTTTCCATACCCCTTGCACTTGGCTAAGAAGCTCACCATACATGCTCTCAGTGGATCCATCGAGTTCACTGCCTTTCCAGCCCCGGACGGCCCCATCCCTATGCCCCAAACCATAGACGTCCCGAACCCCTACAACCGCCCGCGGGGCAAAGTATCAAAAATGGAGTGGAGCTCGGATGGATATGTGTTAGCGGTGGGGTGGGAGCATGGATGGGCGATCTTCAGTGTTGCAGGACGTTGCCTTGCTTCTGGGTTTGGCGTCGATGATACGGTCGACAGTGAGAGATTCCAAGATGCATTTATGCATGGGGTCAAGGATTTTGTGAGTACCTGCACTATCTTTTACGTGGGACTAACGACGACGGTGGGTAGTTCTGGGCACCTGGGAATTTCGAGCTTGTGGTGCTCGCTCAGTCAACTCCAAATCGTAATCTATACCTTCCACGTTAGCGGTCTTGATCCTGAAGCAATTACGAAATTTACAGATCCGGACGGTCAAATATTCATCCTCCCTTTCGCTAAGAGTGCGACAACATCCCAACATTCCCCGGTTCGTGGTTCAATTCTGGTGCAGACAAAGTCACTCAATGTCATTAGGACAACACTCGTTATGCATTCCTCCAAATGGACGACCGAGCGCTCGTGTACCGTGGAGCAGACCAGCCGGACATGAGCGTCATCAACCCAGAGTCGGACGTCTGGCAGCATATAAAGGTAAAATCACTAATTCGTCTCACTGATCAAACCTTTGTCAACACAGAGATCTGGTATAGGTTCCTCAAGCCTATCTGGCGTCAAATTGGCCCATCAGATACTCCGCGCTGAGTAACGACGGGCGGCTGGTTGCTATTGCTGGTCGTCGTGGGTTGATCCACTACAGCTCAACGTCTGGACGGTGGAAACTATTCTCGAGCATCACTCAAGAGCAGGCATTCGCGGTGAAAGGAGGCTTGCTGTGGTTTCATCATGTCCTCATAGCAGGCGTCGAGGTATCGAAGTCACACCAGGTCTGGCGAAATTATGATAGGTCTTTTCATACAGGCTACTGATGGTTGGTACAGATCCGCCTATACTCCCGCGACCAGGAACTAAGCAACCAGAACGTCCTGCACCGCGAAATGATCTCGTCACCAGTCGTTATTCTGTCCCTAGTGGATAATTCATTGCTGGTCTATACCGCGGACAATATGCTGAGCCATTATTTGATAATCCCTACCACGGAGTCGATCAAGTTACATCTGTGTGGGAGTATCACTTTCAATGGGATAATCGCTGTGCCTTCGGCTGTCAGAGTGTTGAGTTGGATGATTCCTAGTGCTCAGAAACGTGAGTTATCTTCACTAATTAGTTGGAGCATCTTGTTACTTACGCTGTGTAGAGCTTGGTGACCCCGTAGACGATCTCGCAGTAGCCACCGTCCTCATGATGGTTGGCGGACAGCTTGTCCTGCTTCGACCAAGGAAGGCAAGTGGCCGCATTCCAGGAGCGGCTGTCTTGCCTTGATAATGTTTTTTTGTGAATTACAGTCCGGCAACCAAGAGGTTAAATACGATATGCAAATCTTTGCGGACCGTATTGAATTTTGCTGGATACACCTGCGCGGGATTGGAGCACTGGAGAACTCCCTCTGGGGGTATGATGGGCAGGGTATACGAGTTTGGCTCAATGCTCTCGCCATCGAACCGCCTTCGTCCCCTGACGAGGCACCTCAGAGCGTCAAGGAGAGCGTCAATATTCCGTTGGACTTTTATCCGCTGTGTATGTTTTTTCTTTCTCCTTCCCTGATGCAGCAACATTTATGGCCTCCTATAGCTGTACTCATGGACAAGGGCATCATTATTGGCGCTGAGCATGAATCGGTTACCAGGGTGAACTTACCGTTTGTGATGTTTAGACATGCAACAAGTGTATGCACTCGTCTAGTGTCTCGTTCACCTTCTCCTGGCTAAATTGATGATCTTTTAACAGTCCCATCTGTTCCTTCACCATGTCTTGCGGCATTATCTGGAGTGCGGACATGTGCGAGAGGCAGTCTTACTCGCCACTCATTACCAACATCTCGTGTTCTTCGGCCACGCCCTCGAAATCCTTCTCCATACCGTAGTAGAGTCAGATGCAGCGACTGGCTCTGGGGAAGCCACCAATGCGACGGCCACAACATTGCCCGCTGTGGTTGCATTTCTGGACCACTTTGATGTTGCATTGGATGTTGTTGTTGGTTGTGCAAGAAAGACAGAAGTCACGAGATGGAGACAACTTTTTAGCGTTGTCGGGAACCCCAAAAGCTTGTTTGAGGCGCGTCTCAACTGCGGCTGCCTCATGTTCTGATAATATAAACATACTGACTCCAATGTTCAGACATGTCTCAACTCTGGTCGGCTCAAGACTGCGGGCTCCTATCTGCTTGTTCTGCATAATCTCGAGCAGCTGGACGAAAATAACAAAGATTCAATTCGACTCCTGCAGAGCGCTATCGATGCACAAGACTGGCAACTCTGTCGCGAACTCTTGCGCTTCCTACATTCGATTGATGATACCGGGATGGCACTCAGACATGCGTTAGCTCAGACGAGCATGACGGAGGACTCGAAAGTGCTCGCGGCGGCATGATATTGGGAGGCGGGAAGGACAGTTAACACGAGGGCGATCGATGCTCGAAAGCCTCAAGTTTCCAGTACCACCCTATCCAAGCTCTTGACTTCAGATCTAGCTGTTGTCTGACGCTGCACTGTCTTTGTGTACGGGCGCCGGTTGCTACTGTTATTTGTACATGGGCTGGTTAGGCACACAATCTTCATACGAATTTTCTTGGCCCGTTTCAATAGATTTTACTACTGATAGGCTGGTAAAACTTGGGTCATCACGTCCAACCTAGTTTTACTAGTTTACGCTATTGCACACACATGCAATCCTTGGTCGGTGTTTACCTCCACTGCCTGTCGTCGTTGCTCCGTTGTTCTGTTCCCGCCGTTCCCACTGGAGCAGGTTTCCAAACGAACGGTTTAAAGTGAATGAACCGTATGACCCAGTGATCATGAGGCATCGACGTTGGAGATTTCATGTTTGTTAGTACTTCAAGACAAGTGATCACGAGTGCGAAAGTAAAGATAGTGACTCAAAGGCTTTATCCCGCTCACTTGAAATGCGACTGGTTGTACACTATCCTCCACTGCGGCCCAGCACTTTCAACTCATGGCGAGGAGATTTGTGATTCACACCATCGCCTCCCTCGCTAATCATGGTTTGCAGATACCAAGTACGATAAAGAATTCTCCCAGCGTAGTGTCAATTTCGTACCCCACCCTTATATCCTCACCGTTATCACTTGAAAAGTCCATCGGTAGGGCATCTGATTCACTTCTGCTGACATCCTTCGCCGATGCCACCTTCACGTCGTACAGAACAAGCTTTCGGATCTCACCCACAGGCGTTGGGCATCATCATTGTCAAAGACTTACCAGTTACCTACAAGACGTATCGAGACTCCCTGCTTAAGTTTGGGTACAAGTTTGCCCACTTGCCACAGGAAACAAAGGAACGGTACACCGATCCCGAAAGCTCTTATAGGTAAGCCACCGTCGCAGTTGAAAGTTCACAAATCGAGGACTGAGTTGAGTTGATCGCGACGCCAAAAGTTTTGGATGGTCACATGGGAAGGTCAGTAACATTCGAAATCACCCGAGGACGACCGTGACAGTGAATGCATCACACTATCTCTTTGGTGCAGGAAATCATGAATGGGAAACCAGGCAAGCATTATGTTCCGAGCTCATAATGGCGACCGAGCTGAACCTCAACCAAGATACTCTGAAGGGTTCTTACTACGCTAACCCCGTCATCGACGTGCCCGATGTCTCGCCTGAGCTTAGAGAACAGCATAAGGAGTTTTACCGTAGCAACATATGTGTGTGATCTCGTTTTGCCAAGCAGATGCTCACTGACATGCCGCAGGGCCGGCCCATGACGAAAAGGGCATCGAAGGCTTCGAGGAAGCCTTCAAGAATCTTGGGAGGTAAATGATGGCTCGGTTGCGGCATCCGTCGTTGCGAGTGTTTAGTTCCTGTCCAGGTTTGTCTTCAAGGTCGGATGCGAGTTAGCAGCGGCTTGCCAGCCTTTCGGTCAGTCCATGTCATTACTTGTGTTCATGCATCCATCACTGAGTTGACTGAAAGTCTCGAAGCATCTGACGGACATGTCGGTATCCTTGCCTCACCTCATCAGCACCTCTCAAACTACAAAGGCTCGGTTACTGCATTATTTCCCCCCTGGTCCAGGGAGCGTATCACCCCCTGAGGATGAACCTATCGACAGTTGGTGTGGATTCCACCTTGACAACTCTCTCTTGACTGGACTTTGCTCAGTAGGCTGGCTATATCTGTTGTGTTGAGCACACCCTGATTGCATGTGCAGGCCATGTATATACGTGATGCGGACAAGGGACCAACCATAGTATCCTCTCCTTCACCCACATCTGGCCTGTACATCCGGACTAGGGGGGGCGATCTGACCAAAGTGTCTATACCAGCGGATTGCCTGGCCTTCCAGACCGGTGAATCTCTTGAACTCGTTACAGGAAAGAAGCTTAGGGCGACACCCCACTGTGTTCGTGTTGGAGGGGGAGACGAGAAAATATCAAGAGAAACATTTGCAGTGTTTATGCAGCCTGATACTGACCAGAAGGTCTCCCCTACAGAGACCTTCGGGCAGTTCGGAAAGAGGGTATTCGCAGAGCACTATAACAATAGCTCTAGCTGAATGTAATGTTTTCATGGTAATGGAATCTACAAGAAGATTAAGGCTACGCCTTCGTGTTATGATACAAATAAGTGGTGAGAAACAAGTGATGATGGTATCGGACGTAGTTACTATGGCTGTACGGACGAAGCAGAGCTAGTACGCCGATGGGCTGGGGACGTGAGTGAGTCAGGAAGGACGGACATTACTGCAGCAGCAAGGCTGTTTCGCTTCAGCGTCAGTGAACGGTCCAACTTGCCCTCACTTTTCCGCGAACCAAAAGACGACCGCCTCTCTTCTCCATCAGAGATGACGCTCCAATCTTCGCTACCTGGCTGTGACCCAAAGGAATCGTACCGGGATCGACAGCCCGAACGATCCAGCGTTGACGTGGAGGAATCGAGAAATTGCTCTTCTTTTGTCGCGTTGCTTCCCTCCGCTGGGTCCGTGGACCCGTTTGCTGGTTGCCTAATGAGCGAGCGAGCGTAATCAAGGTCACGATATATAGCTTCAATCGCAGTAGCTACGCCGTTTTCCTGCAATTGTTTGAGTACGAATACTCTTTGTGTGCTGAAGACGCTCACAGATCGAATCTGTTCGCCAACCAGCTTGGCACGGTCAATCTGTTTCTGATCTGTAGTTGCGGATATAAGTGCCTCCTTCAGACTGTCGACAGTGAGCTTTCGAACGCCAGTCCCAATCCCAAGTGCTTCAATGCGGTCAGCCCAGAAGAACTGATCTCCGAAAAACGGCTTGATAATTGTGGGTATTCCAGCTGTCGCTAACATCAGTAGTCTGGCGACCTGGGGAAACAAGCACAAACCTCGTAAAGTGGCCCCTGTTGTGCCAGCACCACCATGATGACAAGCAGCATCTATGCGTTGGAACAGCCAATCATGGGGTACGGACGAAATGGAGTATATCTGCTTCGGAAGCGGTTCCTCGGCTTGAGAAATTTCTGTTGCTTGGGTGTGCAGTCGATCTGACCAACCCTTGGAGAGGATAGCATAAACTCCACTTTGTACCACTGCTTCGACGACGTAGCGGGTCATCGTTTGAGGATCTGGCACCACAATGCTGCCGAAGCCGATGTACACCACTTTCTTTCCAGCTTGATGGGCCGAGTCGATGAAGGGAAGAAGGTCTGGCGGGGGTGTCCATTTCTTCGCCCCAACATCGGCGTCATTGAGGAACCAATAGCCTGTTTCTGCGTCAGACATGTATGCAACAAGTAGATCGAGAACTGTACCTGTGACACGAATCCATTCTGGCCAGTCCAAGGGTGGAGGAACTACCGCAGAACTGAAGTTATAAAGGAAAGGAATCTTGTGGGGTTCCATGCGGTCAAGGCTCGTGTTGTCTAGGTGTAATACATTGCGGCGCCAGCGGTTGATTTGTCCAGAGATCGCGCGCCAAAAGACTTGGTCAAATATGACATAAGTCTTATAAGCAAGTTTTTAGCAACAACTACGTGAAAAAAGTCACCAGCTCACATACCATGTAGTTGTAACTACCACCCATCTTTTTTGACGATCTGTCAGTACATCACAGGCTGTCTAAAAGAAGATGCACACCTTGTGCTCCGGAACTGCAAACGCGTGCGGATACGCCCTACATAATAACATTTAATTCAGGTAAACTACGTCTCTGAGTGTAGGCAATCACTCGCCTTGTCCTTGTCCATGTCATTGTGAACGCTCGGAAGTACGGAATCCTGAGAGCTTCAGCGATATGGTATCCACCCATGGCGCTAGGACTCTCTACAAGGACATCCGTTCCTTGACAAGCTTCCCAAGATGTTTTCAGCAGATCGTCCAGCCACCCACGGAACTAGATCAGATTGAGTACAAGCGCCACAAGGAAAACAACACGCCTCACCCTGAGAAGCCCTTCCTTCAAGAATGAGACAGTGAACGTGCCATTCTCGACACAGATGCGCATAAGCTCCGCTGGATCACCACCAACATAACCATACTCGATCCCATACTATTATGGCAATCAGGCAACGCGTATCAAAAGGAACGGATACAATACTCACGGACTCGATCCACTCCTTGAACTCTCCGTGTGTCGCAATCCTTACCCGATGACCGTCTGCCATCAGTCCTTTGGCAAGCGAAATGTACGGCTGGACGTCTCCTCTCGAGCCGATGGTTAGGAAGGTGAAGTGCAATGGCTCTTTCGGCTTGAAAGTCAAGAACGTCGAGGAAGCTGAGGTGAACATGACAGCAGGTAAAGATTCGGACAGAGCCTCGGAAGGTGGTGCGGGGTCACTGTCGCTGTTGAGCGAGCTCCGTGGTTCGAACTCCTCCAAGACCAGTGCGTCCCTCTTGCCCTGGCTCAATGCTGGAGCTTCGCCAACATTTGGCCACTTCCCGAAATGTTCCATCTGGCGTTCCAAAATAGACACGAAAGCACGCCGCCTGTCTTCAAAACCAAATTCAAAGAAAAGTTCTTCGTGACCCTTGATCACAACGGTGAGACCGTGATGGCCGAAGTGAGCGGCCTTAGTCTTCTCCACAGTCAAGATATCGCGAATGGGTAGTATCATCTGATGATTGGACATTAGCAACTTTCTAATCAACGTGACATAAGAGACATACCCTTGTTTTAGTACTCAAGGGACCAGTGGACTTGAAACAGAAGTAATTTGGGGACACGTACAATCGACCGGAAATTGGCAACAGTCGGTATAAGTAACCCGAGAAGTCTTGATATGCACTATTAGGTCCTGTTACATACAGGAAACGGAAAACATACACCCAAGTAAGGTTTCTTTATCGTCAAAGGCAAATGCAACCTTGAACTTCTCTGCCATCTCCGGATCAACCGTCGCTTCCGACGTTTCAAGGACACTGTAACCGAGCTCGCCAGGAGCTCCAGGACCTTGGCCTGAAGACGGCGATTGATGCGTTGAATAGACCTCGCTCACCCCTCCAGTACACTGTGGCACAGGATACGCGGAAGCCACAGCACTGTTGGAAGTAGAGATATTCAAGCCTTTCCGAGGAACCTTCCACCACGAGGGGATGCCAACATTCCAGGGTACACTTGATGCCGGGCCCTTTCTCAGGGAAGAGGCTGGTGCTATATCTCCTGTAGATGTAGATGGTGGATAAGTATGATTCCGCGACGGAGAATCGATCGAGAGTCCAGTTGCCGATGATGGGGCGATATTACCAGGATCTGGAGAAAAAGTCATGGGTGAACTGGTAACTGGGACAAACGAGGTCCCGCCCCGCTTTGATATATGCGTGAAATCCTCAGCACCTTCTGGAAGTTCTGGAGCACTGTACATCCGCGAAAGGGTAGACGGGAGTGAATCTTGGAAGGGTCGAAGGAAAGACGACAACCTGAACGAGGAGCTGCTCTTGGCGTCCGGGGAGGGGAGGCTGCGAGTGCGGTCCATTCCGTGCACCGGCAGAATTGGTGATCGCGTAGCTGTTGTATCTAACAGCGCTTGCGGTGAGCCTGGAGAAAACGTTCTATGGATGCGTACAGCGTCCCGAATGTGTTCCAAAGCATTTTGGATATCGTGAAAGTAGGCGAAGAAATACGAGTCAACAGAATAATGTTCCTCCTTGTCGAACACTTTGACCTCGATCGTTTCGCTAAAGTCAATGGCGGATGACTTCTCCACTTCAAGAATGACGGAGTATGGTATGGCAATCTGAGAGGGATAAATAGCAGTTACCCAGCGACCTGAGCGTGACGTACTTTGACCGTGTCCCCCATATTCTGTGCTTTGAAAATGACTTTGCGTATCGCCTTCACCCACTCTTCTCTGCTTGGAACAGAGTCGGCAGCCAAGTACAGATTCTTCTGATTGGTACGAAGTCGAACCTCCTTTTCCCCTGCGGGATCACAAGAAATAGCATAGCGGAGATCGACAATTCCGTTCAGAAAGTAAGGATCCTAAAGAGTGTAAGCAGATTCGTCGCAAAGGCGGTAGATCGAATTACTGATGAAGATTGATACCAGGACAGGGTGTCATTCTTGAGAACGAACCAATGCTTGATCCAACGCTTCGTTCGAGTAGCTTTCTTGCTGAGAGTACCAGATTTCAAAACTTGATCCTGGGTGTGTGTGAGCATGACTTTTTATGATGTGCAAACACGGTACCTCTCTGCTGGGCATGTGGGCAAAGAAACACAAATGGGAGTTTGTGAGGTACATGTACCCCTGTAGTACTATGCGCAACTGAAGTCAGGGTATTGGTACCTAGCAGCGTATGACTTACAAACAGAGCGCAAGAGCCAACACGGCATCTCTGGTATGTAATAAGGTTCGACTCGGCTCAGGAGCGAAAGCAGATTACTTACCCGCCAGCACTTCGTCGATAGCCTCGAGCTGGAATATGTCCTTCAACTTCTCGGCCAAGCGAGCTCTTCGAGTAATTTTGACTGTAGTCATACTACCCGCACAACTTGGTGCCCTTCGCCTTAGCGCAGGTCCAAGCTGCGCAGTGGTAGGAGGCGGTATTGGCGTCGCCAGCGGATATTTCTGAGAATCGGCTGGCCTTGGAGTTTCTGCTTCGAAGTCATCGGCATCAACGTCATCGTCTAATGTTAGATTTATATCGCGTTCTACGTCGACAGCCTCCTGAAACCCTTTCTGCAGCGGAAGAATTTTGGCAGACAAGATAGAGTGAGGGATTTCGGTTCGTCTCGAGCGGGCAACAGGGCGATATATGGCATGAATAGAGGACGCTATATGGGACCCTTGTAACTAGGCTCAGTTGCACTGTTGTCTGAGTGCATCATACGGAGCGCCAACTCACCAGTCTGCTCGTCATCGTCGCTGTCAGAATCCATGTGTGGGTTGATTGAAGACGTCGCATCGTCCTCGTTATCTGGGCCGTCCACCCACGGAAGCGCTTGAAGAACTTGAATGAGGGTCTGAGTGCCTGCACGCATCTACAACGAGCCAATAGTATATCCGTTGAGCGCCATTTGGAACAGAGATCAGAGGCCACAACATACCGAACCAAAGTCGCGAGATGCTTTCAACGAGGGCCTGTAAGGCGGAAGAGTCGGGGAGGGGGGAGTGATAAATGGTGAATCGTCATTAACAGGAACCACAGTGGAAGCGTGAGGATGAACGGTTTGATCAGTGACTCCCGAGGCATCAGGCTGCGGAGGCGCAGTAGACTGATCAGAAACTTGAGTAAATTCAGTAAACACACCCTTCCCAGACATTGCGCAAAATGAAATACCTCCTCCCTGATCTTGTGAAGTCTGTATCTCCCTGTCTTTGCCCTTCCGATTTAGGCTGAGCGTGCGGCGGGAACCATCATGAGGTGATGACGTGCTTGAAGACTGTGCCCGTGTCGTGATACTTCTGCCAAGGTCCATCGTCCTTGCTGCAACCCTCTTGATGCGTTCTTGCGGTGAGATATTGCCTGAGTGACCTACTTGTTCATTGCCGACTGGCGAGCGGACCTCCTGGGTGTCGATTTCAGGAGGCGTAGTGACAAGACTACGAACCAGAGACATTTTCGAACCTAGTCTCGACATCGTGAAGGGTAACGTAGGCGTCGTCTACTGCACTGGACCGAGAACTGAGCAGTACAAAAGTAAATAGCGCGTCAATGCCAATGAAAAGGCCACGTGAAATATGGCAATGTAGTGTTTCGTGGGAGAGTTACATATAACTCCCCACAGCTTTAACTTACTTGGGACGTCGCGTGGATTCAATACTGTACGTCCGTGTCTTTGAGGCTGCTGTGTTCTTGAATCTAACGCTCAGTCTCACTTTCCTCTTCCTCTTCTTCTTCTTCTTCTCGCTATCCTTTCACTCCCTAACCATGAAAGGCGAGTACTGCATCGCAGGGGCCTCTTTTTTATCGTAAGTACAGTTCGCATGACCCATCCTAGTTAACTTTAACCATCCCCAGCTTCGTCGCACTGTTACTGCTGATCTTTGTTCATGTATGTCTAACTGAACGAGGTCATATGAATGCAATCTTATCAAGCCTATCTAGGTTGGACAAATCAATACATCCACCGTTCCTCACGGAATCTCAATGGTGATATATCACATGTACTGCCGTGGGTCCGTCTTCCGTTCTGACTGCATCCGCACTTGCAGGCTACAGCCAATGTTTCGGGATATGGGTGAGTGGTCCTACTCGCAACGGACTCGGTCACTGAACAATGCCCTAGCGAAGCACTATACAAAGCCTTCCAAGATCCTATTCAAGGGCTATATACCGATAATACATCGTCCCCGCTTGGCCACCGAACTGGCCTCAGGCAACAGTACCAGTTCGGTCTTTACTCATACTGCGCCTATATCAACAGTTCCGCTGGACAATGCTCCAACCACACTGTTGCAGCCAGATTTCAGCCATATACAGCCATAACATCTGATATGTTGCTCAACTATTCGCAATACTCGGATTACATCTTCGCTGATACCACTTTCATGAACTCCTCATACCTGGGTGACAATGCCCGCACTGCATACTTCTTCCTTCTACTAGGCACGATATTCACAGCGCTTTCATTGTTCACGTGAGTTCTCCGCTCAATTTCCCATCGTGTCTAGCTAATGATCTTGACAGTGGAGTACTCCGGAAAACATTCTTGTTCTTCCTTTCGGCAACGTTGTCCATGCTATCCGCACTGTTCGTTCTCATAGGAGCGGCCATATGGACCTCCATAGTCAAGAAAGCCGAAAGTGTCAACGCCATGCAGCTTGCCCAAGGTATCATATCAGGTATCGAAGTGTCGTATGGGAGCGGAATATATCTCAGCTGGGCAGCGTTCGCCTGCTTAGCGGCATCAATTGTGCCATACATGATCAGGTATGTCTTTTGTTTACCTTGGGAAGGAACATCGAACTTAGGGTGATATTGCTTGTGTAGCTGCTGCACTTTCCGGGGATAAAAAGAATGCTGGTCATTTCAAGTACGAAACTGATGGACTTGACGATACTGATGAAAATCTGGACTACTGCTCAAACGTTGTAGTGCACGCCGGATCGACATTTAGACACACTAATACGTATACATTGGGCTAGTACATAAAGCAGCGATGTCATTATTATTATCCTTCTCACTACAAGCATTGCCAGATACGAAGCCTAGCTTAAACTTTGAAGTGTGGGCATACCTTTGGACCGAAAAATCGAGGGTAAATCACCCTTTTCTGACCTGAACATTTGAACCTATAAGAACGACTGCTCGTTAAGTTATACGTCTGATTGAACGATGAATGGGAGAAAAAATACACGACAAAACTATTAGCCCACCGCGAGGGTCGAACTCGCAGCCTTCAGATCGCCTAGTCATAAGAGTCTGACGCTCTATCCGATTGAGCTAGGCGGGCGGTACAGAAAAACTTGGACTCCTAAATAATATTTACATCTGTCCATCACTAGCCTTGGGCGCAAAACTGTGGTATGAGCCGTTTCCTATTGGATGATATGAGGCGGTGCACCAGTATAAAGTTTGATTAATTAACATGCGTATAGGGTCCGCCTCATAATGAGGCTCTCCTCAATGGGCGAGAACAATAAGGCAGTTCAGCTGTCGCCATGTTCAGATTGAAAAGGAGGTTGGTTGGCACCGGCCTTGTTCTGTGTCCAAAAAATCAAACATAATTGTGAAGTAGCTCGAAGTCACCTTCGGCACACAAGGATGCTCCCTGGCCAGCTTGGATCAGTTTTGTTGGGTTGTCGCGGGATGGTGCACGACTGACAGCTGTTAATCTACGAGAACTTACACAGACCAAAATTCAGAACCTCTTTCTTACTGTGCACCCGAGGTTCGCAAGGCGCTGCGCAACCTTGTCGGGTGGTTGCATCAAGAAGCGCAGCCGTTCGAGTCAAACCAGTTCCGACCAGATTTGCCGAACAGGTGAGCAGCCGTTAATATGCCACAGAAGTGATCCGTAGAAGTGACAAGGTCAGAAGGCCCACGGCGTATCAAAACGGTGCAGAGAGCACATAGTGAGGATCAAAGCTCAACGTTCAACGTTCAACCCACAGGGGTGGTGGAGTGATGGACGGCTGCATGCGCCAAGGGGCGATCAGTCATCTGGGCGCTCTCCATGTTGGTGTGTCACCGTGATCACTGACATTGTCAAAGGGGTATGTTGGCTGTGTTATTACCATGGAAGTGGTGCAAAGGTTCCACAGGTATCAGAAGACAAATAAAATAGCCACAACAAGTTTGCAGTGGCACCACATTGCCGCTAGTGGAGGATTGAAAAGGACAACCAGCGTACCACTGTGACTTGGGTGTCGGTGCCAGTAGTACTGTACCAGACTGGCACAACACATGCTCACTGCGCCCTCTGCGGACAATTCATTTAGGCAGCAACTGCGGTCGTGCGAGAGGTATCTGGGAAGCGACACTGAAGCATTTCCGCAGTGAGAAAGGCCTCTGGATTGTACTCTGATTCAAGACCGACCACACGGTCAATATCGACGAGAATGGTGGGGGACACTAGTCAGGAAGATGTGTCAAGGGGTGCAAGGCAGTGATGCCAAGTTACGCCGTCCGTGGCTCGCGGAAATTCGCGAAATAAGCTGTGACATTGTGAGAAAGTCCTTTGATTAGTAATGGTGGATATATACAACGCTTGCGTGTTCCGCAGCACTAAAGAGCTCGCCTTCAGTCCCACTTCCTGTCTCTACCAATTGGTCTGCGATCCAAGTCTAAAAGCACAGTCGTACAAGATTCCTTCCGCAGTAATCTTGCCAGCCATGTCCGACCATCTGAACGATAACTTTTATTCGGCCTTCGAGGCTTATGGCTCCGAATACGCAAAGCAGCAGCAAGGCCTTGACTTTGTTTCATTTCACTCGCCATCTGACATCCTCGCTCCCCATCCCGATCTCTTTGAGCTTGAATTGGACTCTAGCCTCGCGGCTTTCAACGAAGTCCAGCTTCAGCTCCTTACCGTTGACTCCAACGACGCCTACTCCTTTTTGAGATCCGACACCCCAACGTGTGGTCCTCCCTCCACCATCACCGTTTCCTCCGAGAGTGCATACGAAACCCTCTCCTCTCATTCCGAGTCCTTTTATAATTTCTCCGAGTCTTCTTATCCTGCAACTGACTGCTCATTCCCTCTCGACCTTGAAATGGACTTTCAACGAACTCGCATCAGTAGCAGCGGCTGCTCAGACTACGGCTCCAGCACTGTGCAGACCAATAATACCCTTCCCATGACAGTCGACCCCAGTACCTTCGGCGCTCTACCCCTCAGTTCACGCAATTCTCCTACGCCCGCCGTTGAACACACCTTCAGGCGTACCAGCTTCTCTGACTACGGTGGTGTTACGCGCATTCCCGCCGTTCCCAAGTCAACTACGGCGGACTTTTACGGATTGGGGTACATTGGAGCGGACAGTACTGTCTCGCCGTCCAACATGTCCCAGTTATCGGCGTCCGTATCTCCTGTACCACAAGCGAGATTAATTCGCGGCATTGAAGACCAGTCCAAGGAGGACTCCCGAAAGAAGTATCAATGTTCCACTTGCCCGCGAGGTTGGTCCTGCATATTGTTGCACTCTTCTGCAAATCTCATTGTCCTCCCTGACAGCCTTCGCTCGAGCTTACAATCTGAAGACTCACATGGCGACCCATGACCCCAACCGCCTGAAGCCCCATGTTTGCCCTCATCGCACTTGTGGGCGCTCCTTCAGCCGCAAGCACGATTTGGGTCGTCACTTGGTCAGCATCCATCGTGACGAGTCCGTGTCTTCCACCCCCTTTGCGGCAGCCAAGGCTATCGGAGTTGACAATGGCCCAAGAGGCTGGTGCGATAAGTGTGGCAAAGGGTGGGTCGGCACTGTTACTCAGTGCAGCTGCACTATTGTCAAGTAACCAACCTCCTTCACATCTGCAATAACTCTATGTGTAAGTTCCATGACGACCTGTTGATGCCATGCCCTTATCCTGTCTTGTAGACTGGGCGAATGACTTTGCCAATCGCTTCGTCGTAGTCGATGGTTGATTCGTCCTCTGCGCGCTCCTGATGACGTATCATATCACTCTACGCTATTTTTCTGACGATGTGTTGCGCATCGTACCGTTCGTGCTGCTGCACCACGAACCCAGCGACGAGCGTGGCCTCGAATTTCGTGTCTGTCTTGACGAGGCTGTTACAGGCAATATATGTTCACACGTCATTTTTGTCGGCTTCTCTATGCCATATCATTCTATTGACTACGACACTCGTTCTGCAGACAATTTTATTGGTTAAGCTCTCCGTATCTTGGTAGTTGTGTACTCGTTGCTTTATTTGTATTTTTCTGACAAATTTCTATGGCTTTTTCTCAACGATGCTGTGCTCTTACAACCTTGTGTAGGGCGGCATAGTGCTGTGAGGCGAGTGAACATTGGTGTAGTAAAATACGCTTTGATAGGTGCCGCCTTGAACGTTTAATTTGAGCTTTTATCTTTGACCCAGTGTCATAAATTGCGTGGCCCCCTTATTCTAAGACTCAAGAAAATCTCTTGAACGAGTCGAGCTCTGTGCACTGCCATGCCAGCGCAGTGACTAGGGTGCGCATTCCGACTTTTATCGTGGCAGCATTGCCACCGGGAGAGGGATAGGGGTACTGACGCAACGACCCTTAGCAGGGTGCACAACAAAAGCAGGGCATGGATCGTATGTTTCCTTCAATCGTCCTTTCTTTTTACCATCTAGCGGTGTTTTCCAAAAAGACATCCACTGCCATGACTTCTACTGCCAAAGTCGCCGATCTGCAGCGTGATACCCAGGAGCCGTTGCCTCGCGAGCCCCTTACTACAGATCACGGCGTAAAAGTGTCTGATACAGACAACTGGTGACTGGCACACTAGTATTTGATACAACTGCATGTTGTTCACTCGCGTTTGCCAGGCTGGAGGTGATCGGTTTGAACCGTGAACAAAACGGACCCATGCTTTTTGAGGATCAGATTGGCCGCGAGAAGGTTCACCGTTTCGACCACGAGCGTATCCTTGGGCGTGTTGTGCATGCCCGTGGTGCTGCAGCCCACGGCTATTTCAAAGTATATGACAATCGCGCTTCAAGGTACACCTACGCCCCCGTCCTGACGGTCCCCTCGAGGACGACTTCTGTTTTCGTCCGCTTCAGCACCGTCCAGGGCTCGAGAGGAAGCGCTGTCAGTATTTGCACTACCCTATCCCCTCGACTCGTTTTCACTGAATGGCCTACCTCCGCCTTCCAGCATACAGCTCGTGACGTTAGAGGCTTTGCAGCCAAGTTCTATACGGAAGAGGGTAATTGGGACGTCGTTAGAAATGACATCCCCGTCTTTTTCGTCATTGGCCAAAGTGCACACAACAACCTCTGGGACTTCGTGGGTCTCCAGCCCGAGTGTAGGTCATGTATGCACCTTATGCGTTGCAGCTTATGTTGGGCTAGCGGTCCACATGGTTATGTGGGTGATGTCTGATCGAGGCATTCCGCGGTCATTTCGCATGATGCAAGGCTTTGGCGTCAACACTTACACCCTCCTGAACGGAAAAAGCGAACGCCACTTTGTCAAGTTTCATTTTATCCCAGAGCTCGGCGTCCAGTCTCCTCTGGGACGAGGCGCTCAAGATATCCGGCCAGGATCCCGATTTTCATCGCAAGGACCTCAATGAAGCTATCAAGAATGGGGCTTATCCGAAATGTGAGTTCGCTATTCAGACCATTCCTGAAGCTCGCGAACACAACTTCGATTTTGACATTCTGGACGCGACGAAGGTGTGGCCTCAGGAACTGGTACCACTCGAGGGGATCGGCGAACTGGCTTTAAATCGTGTTGTCGACGAATTCTTCCCTGAAACCGAACAGGTCGCTTTATTGCACTAGTCACGTCGTTCCGGGAACTGGATTCCTTGTTGCAAGGCCGCAACTTCTCTTATTTCGATACTCAGATAACCCGCCTTGGGATCAATTTCCAAGAGGTATGTTGCGTCTATGCTGTTGCTGCGTCAACTGACGGTTGATACTTGATACTTGTAATAACCGCAGCTACCCATTAACCGTTTTGTGTGCCCCATTTTCAATCACAATCGGGATGGCAAAGGTAGACATCGAACCGGTGAGTAGTGCCCTGAACTACTGGCCCAATCGCATGGATATCTGGAGACCTGTCCCCCAGACGAAGGAGGCTACGTCGAGTCAGCTACTTGTTGACTTGTCGCGACGGCCTGCGGACGCCCCCCCAGGTTCGCTCAACGGCTTAAAGGCATCAAGCAACGGGCGCGCGAGAAGAAGTTCCAAGAGTATCTCAATCATGCACAACTTTTTTTCAACTCGGAAATACCTTATGAGAAGGCGCCATGCCCTTCGAGCTGAGTCATTGCGACGACTCCATTGTCTACCGGTCTTACGTCAAAGTGCTCAACGACATTGATTTTGACTTTGCCAAGTGCCTGGCCGCCAAAGTAGGTGGCGAGATCCCGAGCCGACTTGATCGCCGAAACCATGGAAAGAAAAGCAAGGGTTTGTCGCAGAGGGACTTCTTTCCTATGAAGCGCACTATCGTATCTCGTCGCATTGCTATCCTGATCGCCGATGGCTTTAATGCAGTTGAAATCCAGGCCGTTCGCGCTTCGTTGACTAATTCCAAAGCAATCTGCTACATCATCGGTCCCAGGCGCAGTCATATCCATATCTTTCCCATGCCAGGTCAAGACACCAGCTTGGGAGTCTTTGCTGACCACACTTCGAGGGACAAAGGTCAACTCCGTTTGATGCACCTTATATTCCATCTGGAACGGTACACACCAATACACTGGCGAACAACGGCCGCGTGGTGCATTGGGTTAGGGAGGCCTTCTGACACTGCAAGCTCATTGCTGCTGTTGGCGAAGATTAGATTATTTTTCTTGGCTATTCGATCAAAGCACCTGACACGATTTGTCGTCCTAGCCATAGACTTGTTACGCGGTGTCGTGCGATTACCTAAAGTCAATCTCTTCGCTCGTTCTCGAGGTAACAGTGACGAAGTAGTCTCATATTATGGCGTTGTTTCCACCGGGAAGTACAGCGCCTCCTCGGTAGTTACGGATGTTTTGCAGATCGCTCTCGACTCAAAGGGTTTTGTTGCAGACTTTGCTTATCAAGTCAGCCAGCATCGGTGTTACGAGCGGGAGATGAAGGGTCTTACTGATACTGTTCCGTTCTGATGGATTGGACAACCTCGCTCGAGTATGAGTTCGTCGATGTGCACGGATCTACGTCGCCAAGGTATGTCTTTTTTTGGTCGTGTCCTACTCTACAGCCCACCGAATATTGATAGTGTCTCGCAGCTCACTATTAAAATAATTATTTCCCGCCCATCAATATATGTATATGACGCCGTGGCGCGTGAGCTCCTCTGCCTAGAATTACCCAGATCGACCAATGCGTAGCATAACGAGTGCGTAAATGTTGGCGATAACAATGACTAACCATATCGCATATGCAAGCACTGACACGACATTGCTGTTGCTGAAATCGATATCCGGTTGTGCGGCCGAAGGAATCGAGGGTTTTTCAAGACGCGGACCATTTGGATCTCGTTTGATTCTGTGAGAGTCTTAATTTGTGGCAGTGACCATGCATCGGTTTGCGTTTGACCCACCACACTAGCTGTCTGCAGCGCTAACGGGCTCGGCACCTATACTGACGTCACAGTTTTCGACGAGGTGAGATATATGACTGGGTACGCGACGAACGGAAGAACGACGGCAAGTGCGACCTGTGATGCTACAAGCAGGGTATTGATGCCTGAGCGCCAAAATGCGACAGCCACGATGGTGGATGGTACCAGACTGAGGAGACGCGTCAACAGACAACGTAAGAACGGCTATTCAACGCGAGATATATATCAGTAATGCATCCGCACCTGCTGAATGGTATCCTGGAGAAAATTCCTCTGGACACGATTTGGCCGGAGAGTGTGGCCGTCACGCTTGCAGTTTTCCCCGAGCATACCAACGCGAAAGAGAAATCTAACGCTGCACCTGATGGACGGGTCAGTGATCAACCACCGTGGTGTCAATAAATATGTAACAACGTTGCCAAGAGTTTGCATGATGACGGTGTGCATGTTGAACAACCCCGCGGATGCAGAACCATCAGGGGTATAAAATACAGTTGCTGAGAGAATTGAAATGCCTTTAATGTAGCGTGAGGAGATACTGCGCGAGAAAGGAAGTTAATGCATACGCGGAATTGATGGGCACTGCGACCGCCAACAAGCTGACAATAACGTCCACAATGCCGTGGGTCAAGTGGGCTCGAAAGAACTCGGGTGTTGTTGTGTCGTAGTAGATGGCGCGTTGTCCTATCTTTCAAGTCTTCGTGATCGGTCCGTGAGAAGTGAAACATCGTGCACCAGAGCCGCCGTAAATTAGCTTGCAGCGAGAAGGGGCGCGGCATGACACGCGGTGGCAGGCCAGTTGATGCGGATGAGACTCGGTCTTCTGTGGAGAGATTCGAGCCTAGAAAAAGAGCACGGGGGATGACCGTTGCACCAACGATCCCAATAGCTAACACGGAGCATGCTTGAATTCCACTGCCTCGCACGAAGACGTGTTGAGAGCACCTGTGTACATCGCGTTAGGCTGCGTCTTGAGGAGTCAGTCAGAGGGCAAAAAACCAAGAAAAACTTAAGGCTAGTCTGGGCTCGCTTTGACGAGCAGTATCATGAAACAGATCAAAACGGCAGCGACCTGACGCAAGGGATAAAGCATTTCCACATCACAGGTGCTAGTGCTCGAAACAACCTAGTCCTACCAGGATAATGATGACAAGTTCGAACAGTCTGACTGGCCCCAGCTCGTGAGGGGTCACTGATGATCAGAAAAATGAACACGTCAACACCGTTTAGCAGAACACCAGCCCAAAGCAGCAAATTGGGAAAAAGCAAAGAGAGACCTATAGCAGAGCCGAGCAGTTCTGCGAGGTCCGTGCTTATTATGGCAACCTCGCAGAGGACATAAAGAAGGTACAGCACAAGCCAACGAACGAGCCGAGGGTGTCTTGGGTGATCATGGAACAAGATCCGACAATGTGCAGCCAGGTCCGCAGTTTCAAGCAATCAAACGCTCTGCAAGGCACCAGATCATGATGAGTACATACCGAGACCAGTCACGTATCCGAGCCTCGCGGCTAACACCTAGTCGGCTCATGTTTAGAACCAATCCCGTGTGTTGTTTGAGACGCACTTGTAATACAATGGCGACTATCCCCGCAAGCATCATGACGAACAGCATTGGACGGTAGCCAAAGCTGGCCCACGCTTGGATGTCCACGCTCCAGTTTCCACTGGAAGACACATGAGAGGATGTCAAAGAGACAGAGACGGGATGTTTACGGGTCAAAATAGCCTATGGCACATATGATGCCCACACCGACATGTCTTCGTAGGTGATACCAAACGGTGCGTAATACCGAGGTAGAGGCTTGGTGTAATTTCGTACAGCATCCCGAATCCCAACGTCCCGGGAGCGTTCTAGTAGTCCTCAGGGGCCGTTGGCGTGATTTAGTATCAGATTAACGTGTTACTTAAATTATCATTATTTTCTCACATCCGAGTTCAAGTGACCCAAAGTTCCTAGTACCTCAGGCTGTTCAACATCTTCTACCCACACACACTCTGACGGTCGCCCATATGGACATCAGTGACCTCCATCCTGCCGATGATTACAGTCACAGGTTCTTCATTTGGCACGAGTGGCTCCAGGTCAGTCTAGAATTACTTCCAGACGTATAGATTTTCTTACAGATTTCATCCTGACCTTGTTCCTCCTTTGTGCAAGGCAAATGGTCCCCTTACTACAAATAACATCTTCGACTACTTCGCGACATCCATGTTCTATGACAAACAGAGCAATAACCAAGTCCTTCGAATGCAGACAATGCACACTGCTATGCCGATCCTCAACGAATCCGAGGAACTCAAGTACTACCTACGTTCTTTGCTTCCCTTCCGCTGTCCCTGACCCCCCTTTTTAGACGTTTTACTGGTGTAGAGTTTGCCCTTGCCCATGCACAACCGCCTGCTCTGTTTATAATCCATAAACGCGAGCGTCTTTCTCCCGATGAAGGTTTGATTGAAATTAAATCCGCAGTTGCCCGTAGCTCAACGTACTGCCAGTCAGGCCCCTTGCTGCATATTTTATAATAAAGAGTCGTATCTATCAATCTCCAGATCTATACACCTTGCTTTCAAATCGATTGGTATCTCTTGTTTTTCTCGAATTCCTTGGATCTGGCTAACCGGGACCATCAGCTAACTTCCTTGCACTCCCTCCAATTGTCCCTCGACGTTCTTCGCAAATATCGACCAGATTATACCCCTCGTACCGGGTTTGTTTGGCCAATCGTGGACACATCCCTACCCGATGACGCCAATAAAAACCGATCTTCGGACGAAATGCTGCCAAGCTCGGGAGGTCCCAGTCATGGCGACCCCTCTACACCAGTTTCGCAGAAGCAGAAGTCACATACAGGAGCCAGTGGACCGAAAAAGCAACAAAACAACACGCTTATGTTACTCGCCATGAGGACCACGGCAATGCACTCGAGTGTAGCATCACCTTTTCGTACTATGGCACCAGATGTTGAGGCTCCAGATACCCCGACAACGGGGTTCGTTCAACGCATTTCTGTCACCCCTGCCCCTCCTGCCACAAGAGGAGCAACTCCTAAGGCTCCTTCTACTGCCCCTATCCCACAGGATATTGCCCCAACCAAAGGCACCGTAGGTGGCGGTAAGAAGAAGAAAAAACGTATGTTGGAATTATTTTTTCGTCTCCTCCCTTGCCACGCCGTGTGACACTTTTGATCCTTGTTCCAGGCACATCGTTGGTATCATGAGGAATCGACTCCCGAGTGGCGGTTCATCGATTATCTCTGACCCCCCTAGTCTCCCTGAGATCCCCCCAGTAGCATCACGCATCCTCTTCATCGTCTGCGCGGTATTCGTTGCCTTCTGGCTCAGTCAATGGTAACATGGGTTAAGCTTTTGGGTCGTTGACATCTCCAAATCATTAGACCATTATTAGTATTCTAATGCCGTGTGCTCACTAGCTTTGTGCTCGATACGGAGCTCAATCCAAGTTGTGGGTGTGACAGTACGCATTACCTGGTATGATGCTGGGATACCTGGCTTTTTGCTGGGGCGCCGTTGCATCACATTCACAAGTATGATAATGCCCCACCTACAACTTCTGCATAGTTCGCCTTCTACAAAATATACCACTTATCGTCCGCTCACACCTGTCAATTTGTCTGTCAACCAAACAAGGGGAGTCTGCAATGTCGCATTCCGTGGGCCTCCGGCGCCGCTCCCTAAAGCCAGAGGATTTGCTGACATGAAGGATTCCCTTCTTGCCTTCGATGCTACCTTCACTAGATTGTACCCTGTCAATGTCTGATAACTCCATAGGGGCTTTTATCTGATATGAAGGGAAAAGAGCCAAACGAATGAATCACCGACTAGGATTAGCCAGAAAAATGGCCCGTAGGATAATAAAGATAACGGAAGGATACCAGAGGTTAATACGGACCTGAGTTGCTGATCTCGTCAACATTGGTTTCCAACACAAGGCCGCCTTGGATGATCTCCGCAAGGATGTGATGTGCCTTCCCATGTCATCCGCATCAGTGGTACAAGTTGTTCGTGTTATCGAAATCCTACCTCGTCGAAATGAAACACTAGGTCCAGTTCGCATACGTTCTCGAAAGCACGATCCAGCGCTTCCACGAAGACCTTGTTTTGGATCTGTGCTGGGACCAAGGCACGAGGTGCGATGCCTGGACAAACTACTCACCTGGATCAAATCCAGAATTCCGAGTTCGCTCTCGGCGCCATCAACAACGAAAACAAAGTACAGGGTCGCATAGTTTCTGTACACGACGCGCCAACGTTCATCTGAGTCATCCTTGGGGCCCAGGAATGCCTCCAGTTCTGGAGCGTCTAGGAAATTGCAGAGCCCAGCTGGGCGGACGGATATGAGACAAAATATCTTTTGTATAACTGTCTGGGAAGACTGGTGAAGGGGTGTGTAGAACTTTGTAAGCCTCGGGATCCCCGAAGTGTTGACTGGAATTTCGGGGTGTTGAGCACAGTGCGAACAGATGCCACAAGTGAGACAACTGACAGATTAGAACGGCATGAATCATGGCGGCGCTATCGTGGTTTGTGCAGGCAACCAGTTGAGAATGTTAATGAGGACTGTCAGGTGGAGTCTCTGGATAATATATACAAGCTTCAAGACAAGCAATTAACACAGGAAGATGATGGCAAATGTGGTGAAAGCCAAATCCTGGGGTGGTAGTACCAGTGTGCAAGACTAGTCTGTGGCTGTGTGGACCAGTACTACACACAAGAAACATGAGTAAATGTAACATCTGAATAATATACCATTTTAGGGTGAGAGTGGTACAAGTTATGACACTGTGACAACACCACTACATATTGATGGGATTATTAAACTATAAGATGCTTTTACAGGCATTGCTGTCTGTCACAAATTGTACTATTCTCACCCTAAAATGGTATATTATTCAAATGTTACATCTGTGTCCTTGGCAAATCCATATCAGATGACATAAGAGGATCCCATGGTAGTATGGACTACTGTGGGGAGTGCAAGGCAATGTTGGAATACAAACATCATGTGGCTATGCCACTTACCTAATCACATATTTACTTTTTTGTAGTTCATACTTAGTACTACCTCAGTGACTTACTACTTTGAAGTACACTGAGGTGAGACTCATTTATACTCATTCTTACACTTTACTAATACCCCTGTAGCTTACTACAAAGTACACTGAGCTTACTTCTTACTATAGGCAATGCAGAAGTGCTGGCAGGTGTGCCAAAAGGCCCCTTCCTGCTTGATGACATTGGATTTCCCATGGTAGAGGCTTCTACCTCCCAATGTTAATACCTGATATGCAACCAATCCAGCTTTGGGTAGCACTTAACATAGTTGTGCTTGCTGACTAAGCATAACTTCTGAAGTTGGACATTGGATTGGTAGTTGGCATCCTAAACATGGTCAGATAGACAAGTGGTAGGGGCAGTGGTGAAGCCCCCTGATGAGAACTGTCATGAGTTTGAAACCACTGTTAGCCACTTTCTTTATTTGCCCCTTTTCATACTGTACATGTGACCACACCACATGGCCTGACCCCAATCTTAGGAGAGGGGTGTCAGACAGATGAATAAGCAAATGGATGGCCTGACATGTCGTCTTACGTACACAGACTGCATCCTGTGTCGCTTGTGTCTCACACACAGCCCAGGATTTACACACCAGGGATTTCAACATTTCAAGGGCATTTACAGATTATATAAAATATCAAGTTTTATTATTTCACATTTTCAGGGTGAGAAAATTTGAGATGTCAGGCATAAAATTGAAGTTTTCAGCACCTGTTTGGCATTTTATAGCCATGAAAATGTGAAAACAACATTTGAGATATATGATTGCCCTTCAGGATAGCTTCTAAATGTGCTTGAAATGTCAAAATTCCTGGTGTGTTACTCATGTTTCTTGTGACAGTACATATCTCATACTGCATACATATCCAGACTAGCCTGATGTCAGCTGGATGTGAAACTTGGATTATGTATGGTTGAGGCCCAGCCAAAAGTCACAAGTAGCTGGTAGTGGCTGATAGAGGATCCTCAGAGTAGTAAAAATACATCTAAGAGCCTCTAATAAACAATCAAATTCACTAACTGCCATGCTCAGGATGCAGTGAAATCAAAACATATTTCAAGGCCATGAGTAGCCTTGATGGGTGACTATGACAAATAGTTCCTCATAGAGGCTACTGGAGGATGTTAGCTGAGACAAAAATCTAGGAAAAAGTGACATTGGTTGTATTAGAGCAAATGCATGGTCTATGTTGACAAAGTACAGTGAACTCCAGAACTGGAACACCAACTCCAGAATCTTGAAAACCCAGAGATTATGACTCCACTCTACCCCTATGTGGAACTGCTCAGAATATGTCTGGGATTACTTGGGGTCTGTCTGGAACTTGTGCAGACTATCATTCTATCCTACCATCCTTTCCTTATCATTACTTCTGAGCCTCCAGGGGAATTCCATTATTATCTTATATCACTTAACTTCATTTCCATCTCCATTCATGTTCCTGTTCCTAATCCCTGTCATTATTAGTGAACACTTCTCTGCCCATTCTGCTACATATATATACTTACTTTTTACTTTGGATTCCTCAGTTGTTCTTTGCCATCCTTAGGCAGTGGCTGAGGTGAGTTTACTTTATATCTATTTACTACTCCTAGCTAATCCCTAGTAGTCTGGGTAATCACTGCCATCTTATAGTTTTTGTCAGATGTCAGGGCAAGGATAGTGGGAGGAGTAGAGGAAATCAGCTCTGATGCATCAGATAGTAGAGGAAGCATGTGAACAATCTAGATAAATAAAATCAAAAACAGACAATAAAGTTATTGTATAATGTACCTTAATATTGTGGTACAGCAGCCCTGATGACTGAGAGGTACTAGAATTGCTGACATTGGGTGGCTTGTTGATGGGAGTAGGCTTGACCTTTGTTCATTTTCTGGATGGGGCAGTAGTTGTTGAGGGGTGACATTTGCATTTGCCCATCAATTTTGTAGACATGACTTGCTCTTGCTTGATCAGAGACCTGGAGCCAGCACTGGCATGTGTTCTGATATTGGCTGATGTATGTGATCCTTGGTTTGAAGGATGTGGGTTTCAATTACAGTGACTCCATAAACCATTGCAATGTTTGGCTGTTTGGCTGTTTTGCAGTAGATGTAATGTAGCACCAGATGGCATGGGAATCTCACTTAGCATTGGTGAGCCGGGTTGTGATACTGGTCACTGGCTACACAATGGTACCTAGTCATGTGATTCTGTGCAATGGCTGCAGAGATATGCCCATGTCAATACAGAGATATCATTGCAACAGTTTATGTACTTTCAGCCTAGAAGGTGGAATCTCAGCTAAATGAAGGGATAGTTGCTGTTGTTTGGTCCTGCAAACAAAGATACATATATAAACATTATGTCTGAGTTTTAAAAAGATCACATGCTTCTTTCTTTCCAACCTCTACCAACATGAGATCCCTCTCATCTACCCAGAAGAATACCATCATCACC
Source organism: Paxillus rubicundulus Ve08.2h10 (assembly GCA_000827395.1). Taxonomy (NCBI): domain Eukaryota; kingdom Fungi; phylum Basidiomycota; class Agaricomycetes; order Boletales; family Paxillaceae; genus Paxillus; species Paxillus rubicundulus. The sequence goes on along the minus strand of KN824850.1, from coordinate 13,515 downwards.
ATGTTTGATTCTGGCCATTCTGCTCACTCCATTGCCTCTACTACTTGTCTCCATGTCTCTACCATCTCTAGACTTCATTCCAAAGAGTGTTCTGAACTCCAGAAATCCATCAGAGGTCAGACATCTAAGCTTTCCTCTACCAATATCTGCCCATGCTATCCACCTCATCTCTACTCAAAAAGCAGAGAATGCTGTCCAGGTGACCAAAACCCTCACCAATATCATCAACCAGCCTCTCCACCCAAATACTGTCTGCCAACACTTGAAAAAAACTGGTATAAAGGCTGTGGTCAAGCAAAAGTGCCCTATACTTTCTGCTAAGCATCACAAGGCACAGCTAGACTTTGCCTATGCTTACAAGGATTGGACTCTGGAGGACTGGAAAAAGGTGGTATGGTCTGATGAGACCAAAATCAACCACCTAGGGTCAGATGGTCACAAATGGGTGTGGAAAAAGCCAGGAGAGGGGCTTAGTGACAGGCTGGTAGAGGGGACTCTCAAGTTCAGAGGAGGTTCTGTGATGATGTGGGGCTGTATGGCTTGGGAGGGTGTTGAATATGCCACCAAGATTAATGGTAGGATGGATGGAGACCTATACCTTCAAATTTTGAAGGATTAACTTCAAGAATCCCTTCAGTATCATGGTCTTAATCCTCCTGACATCATCCTCCAGCAGGATAATGATCCCAAGCATACCTGCAAGAAGGTCAAGGAGTGGCTAGAGGAGCAGGAATTTAGGACCATGGTGTGGCCTGCACAGTCTCCTGATCTCAACCCCATGAAACATACCTGGGGTTACCTCAAGAGAAGGCTTGCAGAGCATGAACACCTGTCATATACCATGTCACAACAGTCAACTCGGCTCCTCCGGAACCTACTCTGGCTCAACTCTACCTTTTCTGCCTATATGCAACTCCACCTTTCCACTTATCCAAGTCTGCTTTTCCACTTATCCAAGTCTGCTTTTCCACTTATCCAAGTCTGCTTTTCCACTTATCCAAGTCTGCTTTTCCACTTATCTCTCTTACCCCTGATTTCCATACCTTGTTCCTCATCCTTCATACTTTGACAGACATCTGACATATCTAATAAATCCACCTTCCAATTCACTCCATTCTGACTTGTTCTGACTCCTCCTGACTCATTCCTATCTGTCTGATATCTTTGATCCACATTCCACTCCACTCCAGTACTCCAGTGCCCTCCATGTTTACTTGTCACCATAGTATAAAAACCCTTCTTGTATTTTGTATTCAGCAGTTTGAATATCAACTTTGATCACTCCTCTGCTCTGTCCATCTTAAGTCCCTCTCTTGACACCTGAAGCCAGTCTTCTTGTCATCACTCTGACCTCCTCTTCTGCCATCAGTCCACTACACCACTCCACCACTCTGCCCCTCTGTTAAATACTAGACTGAACTCGGACAAGGGTGCAACACATACATTGAAGCTGATGTCCACTCCACTCCTCCAACAACTCTGGACAGCCACAGAGGAACAACAATATTACCAACACCCCCCTAATGGGATGGAGCAGTTGTGGGAGAGGATTGAGGTGGACTGGAACAAGGTACCAGCTTCTGTGTGCCAGGGATTGATTGAAAGCATGTCTAGGAGGATTGAGGCAGTGCTTAAAGCAAAAGGGGGCTATACCAAGTACTGATATTCCCCAAATACCCTAATTATCACTAGAAGTACATAAACTGTTGCAATGGTGTCTCTGTATTGACATGAGCATATCTCTGCAGCCACTGCACAGAATCATGTGACTAAGGTACAATTGTGTAGCCAGCAACCAGTACCACAACCTGGCTCACCAATGCTAAGTGAGATTCCCATGCCATCTGGTGCTACATCACATCTACTGCAAAACAGCCAAACATTGCAATGGTTTATGGAGTCACTGTATGGTTGGGTACAGCTCTTGGAGTAGAGGTAGTATCTGTCAAATGGTAGCAAGCATGGTGCTTATTGTCTAATGCCTACTGATGCTTGAGCTAGGGTCTGGTCCCAATGGACTGGTAGCTCAGTTGGAAGAGCACCACTATACTACACTGGAGGCCACAGGTTCAATTTCTAGTCCACTTTTCTGGCAAATTTTGTCAGTATTGTTAGCCTGCCTTTCGTGATGTTGATGAGAGTGGGTACAAAGCAGAGAGTGGCCTAACCCTATGAGTTCCCAAAGTTTTCACTGGAAAGGGGGAATGGAGCTCTCTCCTGGTGTTTGGAACTGTTCATGCCAGAAAAATGCACCCTGGGTGCCCTCTGTTAGCATGCCCTTGCAAATTTCTTTACAGTTGTAGTGATACTTCTTGTTCGGAAGCATCAAGTGATCATGTTAGTTTTATTGAAAAGGTATCACATTGGAAATAGAGGAGGGATGGTGTCAAGGGGCAGGGAGAACAGAGCAAAGTGAGTAGAGCACACAATGCAAAGAATGCTTCATGTGCTCTGCTGGTTCTGCTCTTGCTGTGCACCCAGTAATCCAATCAATGATGTAGTGTTCCATGCAGTGATGAGGAAGTGAAATCAGAGCAAATGTGAAGTATTGCCAAATTCACAAGGTATGTCTACAAGCCACTATGATTATTTACTTCACACATTCAGCCTCTACTAGCCACCACCAGCCACTTGTAACTTTTGGCTGGGGTTGAGGTCCACCATTGGTCTGAATGGGGTTTTTTGTTGCTTGACCTTTGGATATAATATAAAACATAAAATAATCCTTTTTTTCTGGAAGGTATCACCTGGGTTCTGCTATACATGTGCATCAGTTTATTGGGACATTTGTTGGACATCTGAGATGGAGCCAACCATTTATGTTGTGACCTGCCAGCACAAGCCACCTCAAGGCTGACATCCAGCTGACATCTGGTTGTAGGCACCACTGATGCCTATAACAATGTCCTGTTGTCATTTTCAGAGATGTAGCAGATACACATGCCCAAACATCAATGACACATGAGTGCAATACTCTGCAAGTGGTTGTGTTAGCCTTGATGGTGCACACCACCAGATGTCCATCACCTGTCAGTGCACACACTCTACCCAAACATCAGTGTCCACCATATCATGAGATGGGTGTGATGCATTGATACCATTGATTAATTTCAAATACCATTCCAGTGGGCTCAATATTTTGAAAAACAGCAAAACCACTTAATTGACATCATGAAGTACATTGTCACAGCAGTGCACAGTTGCACATTATGGATGAAATGAGAGTATTTGGAATGAGGGTTGGAAGGGGGGATTACAGATGAAATGAAATTATCATAAATGAACATTGGAGGGCCTGGGGATAGGTATCAAAGTAGGGGACATTGGGTGTGTTATATACCATGTTGTGCAAGTCAACTCTGCCTTCCTGCCTGCATCATGTCCACTTTTCTGCCTATGAGCAAGTCTGCTTCACCACTTATCACCAAGTCCACTTTTCTGCTTTTCTGCTTATCTCTAATACTTTTGATTCTGTGCCTTGTTCCTCATCTTTCATACTTTGACAGACATTTGACATATGTAATAATTCCACCTTCCAATTCATTCCATTCTGACTCACCTTGACTTGTTCTGACTCACTTTGACTCCTCCTGACTTGTTCCCTATCTCTACAATTACTTTGACTCATATTCCGTCCCACTCCAGTACTCTGGTGCCCTCTGTGTTTACTTGTCACTGTAGTATATAAACTCTCATTGTATTCTGTATTCTGCAGTTTGAATATTGACTATAATTACTCCTTTCATCTTGTCCACTCAAGTTCTCCATCAACACTTGAAACTAATCTTCTTGTTGTAACTCCAACCCTCCAATCTCACACTATTCTGTCACTTTGCTCTGCTATCACTCTGCCACTCCATCACTCCACCCCTCCATTAAATATTGGACAGAACTCAGACAAGGACACGACACATAAGTTGAAGCTGATGTCCACTATCATACCTCTGACAACTCTGGACAGCCAGGAGGAACCAGATTTAAACAGGGTGTGTGAATGCACACCTCAGTTGAGGGTCCAATTTTGAGCCAGGCCTCAACTGGGGTGTGGAGATGTGGATGTGGAGTCCCTGGGTGCACACCTTGGTCAAGAAGAAATTGTGAAAGAGACCCTGACCAGGGTGTGGAGGTGGGGATGTGGTGTCCATGGGTGCACATCTTGGTCAAGGGTCCAATTTGAGCCAGGTCTCAACTGGGGTATGGAGGTGGGGATGCAGTGGCCATGGGTGCACATCTTGGTCAAGGGTGCAATTTTGCACCAGGCCTTGATCAGTGTGTGGAGATGGGGATGTGATTCAAAGACCAGATGATAAATTTGTACCAAATATGATTATTGTACATTTCTATTAACCTAGGTGCAACTTGTTTCCGAGTAAGTCACCAATTTGTTAGCTTGTTCGGTCGGTCCTACAAGTGTCTCAGGTGTAACCGCGACTACATTTCCCGACGTCTGGCATCTCCAATAACATACTATTCCCACATCCCTACACTTACGGCCACCTATAGGTTCCTATAGGCCCAACTTAACCTTCTCCTTGATGCCATGGCCGAGGATCACGCGCCGCGTCATTCAACAGTCCATGACACTCGCGTTCTTGATTAATGTCCCAGTCTCGCAAATATGGGGTAGTTCCACTGTATTGAAACTCATTGAACCCACGAGAAATTACGGTCTAATCAAGAGTCATCTCTGGGTAGGATCCAGCCTGGTTCAAACCTTCCGGCAAGGTTACTGACGGGCCCTGACAAACCTGCTTGGCTCTTGAAGCTCTCCAGGAAATTTTTAATGAGGTTGTAGTCCATGCTAGGTTCGTCATCATCCTCGTCCTCGTCCCCTATCTCGCCTTGCTCGAGGAGGGCTTTGAGCTCGGCATCCATAGAACCCTCGACATCCGTGTCAATATCGGCATTCGTAGGTGCTGCGGCGGCCTTCCCTTTTCCCTTGCCCGTAGTCGGCAGGGGTTGAGGAGACGGCTGTTTCGGTTTCAATTCAGCAGTGGGTTGGCGTAACCGGGACAGCTCGGCGTCCATGGCTTGCATGACAGCCTCAAAGGAGTCGAGATTGGGATTGGCGTTGAGGCGGGGCCCCGGTGCTAGCGTGCAGAATATTTCAGGCGCTGCCGCTTGCATGTTGCTTTGTTTGGCCGCTTCTTTTGCTGGTACGGCCGCTAGGGAGAATGGCTTCTTCTCGACCGTTACACTTGCTGGTACGAAGGCTATACCCGAAGATCGGTTACCCTTGACTGCACGGGTTTGGTGACACTGCAATGACATACCTCCCCTTCCTTGCCGCTCTTTGATTATATCACCCCACATCTCATCAGATATGCCGAGGGCTTGGCGCGAAAACTCAAGAAACCCCGCCTCTTCTTCGTTCATGTCCACCTCTATCTCACCAACGACCTGGGGCCTGTCTTCCTCTGACTCGCCATCCTCGTCGTCTCCACCTGCAAACGGATCAGACGAAGAGGATTCGTCGTCCGAGTCGACTCCTTCGTATCTGTCACGCGGAAGAAGGGGGGGCCGAATCGGCCGTGTGCGTGGTGGTGAGGCAGATTCGTCAGAAACAGTACCAACAGTGCCAGTGGTGAGTTCAGGTGATCCAGCTTCAACAGTCTCAGTCAAGACAGTCGTCTTGGACACTCGCTGCGTATTGAAGGAAGCAGGCATCTGACCATACTCAGAGGCAGGGAGGGCAGGAACGAGGTTATCCATCGCTTGTTGACGGGCTGCCTCATTTGTCTTTCTATTCTCATCGTCTGAGTCTTCGTCGCCGAAGTCGGAGAAGCTCTGATCACGAAACTGGTCGGCTTCGTCGTCGCTGTCCGTGACCTCATCATCGGAGAATGCCTCGCTACAGACCGGAACCCGGGAAAGTGGAGGGAGAAGCCCGTCAGGGTGCCACAGGTGACGGTATGAAACCTCCCGAAACTTACTCTTCGAATCGCGCGCCTTCTACGTCTCCCTCGCCTTCTACAAATCGCTTCACATTGGCAGCGAAATCGCGCAGTTTCTCCGTCTGCTCCTGAGCGAATCTCTCCTCCTGTCCTCCACCAGTGACATCTACGTCCATGGCCTGCGCCTTCACACTGGGGCCATGACCGTGCATGGCGCTCTTGAGTACGTCCTCAAAATCTGCGGCATCGATGTTCATCCATTCGTCTGAGTCCTCGGCTTGCGTTGCACCTGGATTTGGGAGTGCCTCGGGAGCACGAGAAAGTACAGCGTTGAATAGCGCTGCGAAAGACGGCCTTGATGCATCACTGCAACGTGAAAAACGTAAGCGTGATCTACCGATGACTCGAAAAAAAGGCGTCTTCGGAAGGAAAGACGGGCGTACTCTTCTCGTCGAACTTCGACATAGACGTTAGCTGCTTTGTTCTCGAGCTCGTTCCAAAACTGTGAACCCTCAACTTCGTCACGGAAGTAGCCGACAGCGACGAGTCGTGTGAGGTATGCCTTGTAGTCTGGCGACCGACGAAGAGTATCTTTAAGTGCAGCCTGACAATTAAATATAGACTCAGTATGAAACGACACGACGGACGGATGACATGACATGATGTTGCAAAGAATAAGGACTTGTGGATAAGAAAACCACTCACGGAAAACTCCAGCGCCTCAACGGTCGATCTAGCTGCATCCGCACGGTTTTTTGATTCTTGAAACAACATTTCGAAACCACAAGCCTGTCGAATGCACGTAGGTGGCTAGATAGAGGAACGTGAGTGAAACAACTCACCAGTTTCATGCCGACATCCCGCCAACGCCAGGTGTCGGTGCCTTCACGTTCCTCAAAGTGGCCAAAAATCTTCGGTGGAAAGAATTTCTGACCTAACAGCTGGGCGTACGCAGTTCTCGTCATTTTGACGTTACAAAGGACGTTTGGACAGGGCGAGAAGCGTGCCATCTTGTGGGCAGCCTACGAAATTACGCTAAGACGCATGTTATAAATGGTACGACCAGTGACACTCACGCGAAGCTGAATTGCATCACGAGTGTAAAAAGTCTCGATTGGCTTTTGGATGAGTGATGGGTCCACGGTCAAAGCGCGAGCAATGTCGACGGGGAGGTATGCCTTGCTGGTATGCACATGCTTGCGCGCAGCACCCGGATACCCAGATATTCGCTGCCACACGGCATCTTCGACCGCTTTGGGAGCAAGGGTATCAAGAGACGCATCCCACACTATGGGCAGGGCGTCTTCAACAGCGAGGTAGTCCTCGTCTTTCTCATCTGCGATGTGGTCCTCGTTGTCGCTTTCTTTAGCGCCGGGAGTGTTGCGCCACTTTCTAGGTTTGTTGGGGGCGGAAACGTGCGAGAGGGGAATGAGGTGCAGGCGGCCCCTGTGTATCCAGACCTACAGCGTAAGAGCCAAAGAGTTCATTTAGCTAGTGCACCTTACCAGTTACGAGGGAGGAAGGGTGCGCACTCTATTGGTCGCGTTTGAAGGGTTCAGCCAGCGGGGCAGGAATTCGGCCGCTTCGATGAGCAAGAATTCACCATCGGAGTCAGAGACGCTGATAGGAGTCGAGTGAGTGAACACGTAAAAGATAAGGGATATAAGATACCTGAGCACTAGATCCCACTGTTTTGACATCTCCCTGAGGAGCCAGACGACGCACCATTCGTCGTCGACACAGTCTCCGACGCGCATGCGACCCTCAAGGACGTTCTTGTCTTCGCCGAGGCGTGCGTCGGGATCTGGTGCAATTTTGAGCTGGAAGGGATCGCGATGCCAAATGAAGTCAGGAAGAAGTTTGGGCACGAGATCGTGGATGCACGCGGCGAGGGATGCACAAGAGGGCTTGTCAGCGAGCGGGAGTGGCGGGTAGAATGTATATTGAAGCATATCCTCTGATATTGATGGTGGACGGTTGAAAATGTCCATCGCAAATGTTGAAAAAAACAAGATATGTACTGTGTCGTTGGTTGTGACCTTGGTGAAATCAAGCACCTCCTGTATACCGTGTTTGGCCCGCCGACAGTCCAACACGATTCCCATTCTTGGCTTTACTCCTACATAGTATGGCTGCGCACACATCCTTCAAGGACAGACATCTAATCGCTGTCATTGGCGACGAAGTACAAATTTCCTCCATCTCCACTCTTCACTGCTCACTTCATCACAGGACTCAATAACCGGCCTTCTGCTGGCTGGCATTGGCCACATCGATGAGCACCAGAAGAAGAACTTCCTCATCGTCGATTCAAGTCAGCCAGATCATGGATCTTCAAAAATAATCCTTTCTACTAACTCTTCCAAAGAAACCCAGATATCTACCATCGAGGCCGCCTTCCAAAATTTCACGGAACGCAAGGATGTAGCAATACTGCTCATTAACCAGCATGTGCGCACCCTACCTTTCTCGTTCTCCGTTCCCCAGTGTAGCTTGCACTAATGGCAATGTACATTAATGTATCTAGATTGCAGAGAAGATCAGACCGACCGTCGAGCGATACCAGCAAGCTTTCCCAACCCTCCTAGAGATCCCATCCAAGGACCACCCATACGGTAAGTGTCCATTGCTGCGTGTTAACCCCGTATTGCCTCATTGTATTGCGCCACATCCTTTTTCATTCACAACATGCTTGCGCAGACCCTGAGAAGGACTCCGTCCTCAGACGCGTGCAGAAGCTGTTCGGAGAGTAGTAATTTCCTTCCCAGACTATGCATGTATCTCACCCGTCAAGACCACGACACCCTGAGGCACTGTCCTAATCAAATACAAGTCATCTTGGGACACTTGCTGAGCACACGGGATTTCGTTCTAGTAATATACATCACATCGCATGGTAGCCACATTCGCGCATGTTGCAAGATCGTGCAGCGAATCTCCCCTAGCGTGTAGAGTGGCAGGGTGTATACATTCACGATGAATGGAACCGCATAATAGGCTCGTTCTCCCGAACTCCTGGTGCCCGTTCAACAAATACCCTGATCGGGTTACGGCTTTCTGAGTCTATGAAACCCAGATCCATATGAAATCAAAATAAATCGCCATCGTTGGAAAAGTCAGTAAACTCTCCACGTGGAAAAGAAAATGAGACGCACTCGGTATGTCGACAAGGAGGTATCGGAACACGAAATATCCTTCATCGTTCTATCACATCACACTGTCAGCAGTCACGTCCTTGCACACACAAGACCAGACACGGACGGGGCACGAAGCATATCGTATGTAGTCGTATGTAGTGGGAGCTCCATCGCCACAACTCGCGTGTCATGTCTGAACTGTAGGGGATAGAACGAAGGACCAGCTAACGCACCTTTACGAGATCCGCATGCACCTCGCCCTCCATCCAGGCTATACCTGTATCATGCCCCCCTTCATGATGTGATCGTCGCCCTCGCAGCCCTGAGAAGAGGCCTGTAAGCCCCCAGAACGAGCGATCCTCGTCTTTGTCTTGCTCCTTGCTCCGGTCTTTCTCTGTGTTTATGAGAGGTACTGGTGAGGGGACAACGTCCCCGCTCAGATATCTAAAAGCATGCTTCGCCGACTCGACAAGGGGCATCATCTTTGCCTGAATATCTTCAAACGTAAGAGAAGTCAGAGACTCGATGTACTCGGTCCATTGCATCTCATTCTCTTCCGCCGTGGCCAAACCTGATGCCGAGGACGAACCCTGAATGTAAAAGTTCAGGAGCATGTGTTCGCGCCCCGACGAGTCTACTGCAATCTGTGACGCTACATGCCGGTGGCGATGGCGCGGGCGCACAGCAGAAGGGGGGTTGTTGTGAAAGGTGAGTGGTGCACGAAGGTACTTTGTGACCTGCCGCCCAATGAATTTGCCAAATTGTGAGTTCTCCATGGAGGACGGAAAGAGGGGAACATACTCGAGGTGAAGCTTGAATCCGTTCACAGGCATCACCATAGAGGACAGTCGGTGAATTCTTGGAGAAGAGCTCGGAAGTAAGTGCGTAAACAAGCACGGCGGAGAGTCCAGCACCAAGTAATATAACTGTCAGGTTCGTTGTGCGCTGTGTGGTGCGTAACACTGTAAAGCAGAATGCGTATCAGTTCACATTGACTCCTTCGTAAATAATAATGCGACAAGGCCACCAAATTAAGAGGAAGAAAAAAAGCGACACTGAAGTTAAATCTGACGGACCCTTCCCACCAGCACTAAGCTCTGACCACTTCTTAGCTTTCTCACCACGCCTCAGGGAGGCCTGTGAGATACCGATCTGGAATGGCCCAACTGCATCCTCCCTGTTCAACTGCGAAGTTCTTTGCTTCTGATCGAGCGCTGAAGTGAGCAGAGAAGGAGCGGAGGCATCTCGGTGTATTCCGTGTCTCCTAGTGGTGGTCCGTTGTGGTGTCAAAAGCTCAGTTTGGGTGCATAGTGTCGGGAGAGTGTGTACCAGTTTAAATGGAAAGAAGTGAGGGGCCGGAGTATGCGCACAGCGGAGAGGACCTGATACACGAGCCAAGACTGTGAAAGACATGGGGGTAGGTGGAAAGACACGTTTACCGGTTTTGGCGATGGGTTCTGAGGGCGTGAGGACTCAAATTAATATCGTTCAGCGTTCAGGACTACTACACGGTCCCGTACTAAATCACAGCCGCACATTCACGGCTCCGAAAACCAAAAGCTCCCAACGTGGTGGATCGCTTATGTAGAGGAACAATGTGGTACAGTAACGAAACCCCTCTGCGCATACTTCTTACACTCTACCCAAGTAGCCAACTTGATTATTTATGACCGCTCGCCACGGAGTCTGCGTGCAAGCGCCAGATCTTTGGGCTGAATGGTTACACGTTTGGCATGGATAGCAGCCAAGTTTGTGTCCTCGAAGAGTGACACGAGGTATGCCTCCGCTGCTTCTTGCAGAGCCATCACGGCTGATGATTGGAAGCGCAAGTCGGTCTGAAAATTACATGGATCAGTGCTACGTTGCAGTGCGTAAAGGTTGGGAAGGAAGAGGCACACTGACCTTGAAGTCCTGCGCAATTTCACGAACCAAACGTTGGAAGGGGAGTTTTCGGATGAGCAATTCCGTCGACTTTTGGTAGCGACGAATTTCACGGAGAGCGACGGTACCCGGGCGGAAGCGATGGGGTTTCTTCACACCTCCTGCAGGAGCCTATGGGTACGTAAGAGGACGGTATGAACCAGCGGGTAGAAAGAATGGCTTACAGCGGCGGTCTTGCGAGCAGCTTTGGAAGCGAGTTGCTTACGGGGGGCTTTGCCTGATACACGAGGAGAGATTCTGAGCGGTCCCTCAATACCATGGGCTATAGTAGCGTGCTTACCACCGGTAGTTTTGCGAGCAGTTTGCTTGGTGCGGGCCATTATCTATGGGGTGAATTGGGGATGTTAACTGAAGATAACAAATCCTTGATTTGATGAAGGTGATGAACGTCGGAAACAAGTCCACCTGGTGGAGGTGTTTCCCTATTTATGTGCCCACGGTATTTGTGGTCTGGTGATCAACACCGCGCGCGCGACGCGTAGGATTCACTGCCATCCACGTGACTGTAAGGCTCAAAAAAGCATAAAAAGTTTCCCATTAGCCGACTTGAACGACTGACCTCGTCATTACTAGTGACGCGCTCTACCAACTGAGCTAAACGGGATTTCTTGACATTGAGCTTACAGTGACCAAAACATTCTAGACAAGGTCTGCGAGTGATATTGCAATATCTATTACATTTAGCTTCCAAATGTCTGAAGTCGCTCTGATGTGGTCTGTTTCAACTAAACCCCAAGACTCAATGGCATTTTTTGGATAGTCTTTGAACTCTACTCACTGGCGGACTGATTCCGTTCCCTTCGAAATAGGCCAACACAAACTCCTCAGCAACCCAGTCACTTTCCACGGAGCCTAAATCCATAAACACCAAACTTCTTGGACGTGTGACGTCTCCAGTGGGAGCTGTGATATGCACGTCTAGTGGATATCCTTTTGCAACCACGGTGGAGGGGAAGATCGACTTGAGCTTGCGCAAGGGAGATTGGAGAAAAAGTTCAGTCTCGGGCGAGAGTGTCTGGCGAGACTTTGCGAGCTGGACACGTGTACTGAGAGCACGCACAAAACCATCACGAAGGTGGGAGTAGGAAGTGTTACGAGTGGGCACTATAAAGACTAGTTGGTAGGGAAACTAGGGATCAGGAGGTATATTTACCTATACGGATAACGCAAGAGGTGTTGCGAATTATATGGTGGATTTTCTCCTCAGGAGTTGCTGTAATTGGGACCTGTCGCGAAATCCAGGAGTCCCTGTGTCAGTGTATGCTGCAGTTTAACTATGCTGGTTGGAGAAGAACCGACGTGCAGCTTTGGGTTCGCCAGGTCGGCATAGAACCCGACGGAGTAGACTTTGATGCCAAGGAAAGATACTGTCCGTACGCCGACACCCACGAGCGAGTGTGGAGGGAGTGGAAACCTGGAAGGGATGCGCAATTCTTTCGGAAATTCGATAGATGTAGCAGGATCAACTGGTAATTACAAATTCGGGCAGGGTTTCAGCCCTCGCGCAAGACGGACAGGAATAACTTGTGCAAGGTGAACTCACCCACAACACCCCCCTTGATGCTCTCAGGAGCGTCAAGATGGACACTGGTGGTGGTCTGCTGCAGGACAAATGCTGCTGTAAAAGCTGATGCGGCACCGCATAGCAGGGGTTTCGATAAGGAGCGCGTTTGGCGGGCTGCAGCGTAGGTGGATAGATGTGCTCGAATAGTAAATGAATGAGAGCACCGAGAGACGTTCTTGAAGAAGGCTAGCGGACGGAACATGGATTCTGAGGCTTGGGCCAAGTTATCCCGACTGACACTAAGGTAGTCGTCTTGTGAAACCAACGAACCTCACGTGATCGAGGTGACATCCTGAGTGATGGCCTCACAAAATCAATTGAAACGAAAAACTAAGTTTCCTAGTAATCTACGCTGGTAAAGAGAAAAATGCGAAAGTTAATTATTGATGCACTTCGCTGGAACTCTGCCGCACATTTAACATTGAACGGCAACGTTGCCAAACGAACAGTGCCGCAGCTGGTCAGATTATGGGGAGGAGGAAGAGGGCTCACACCACCTGGGCTGCAGATGTTAATTCAAAGAGGAACAAGGCTGCACACTGGTCAAGTGCCCCAGATATGATTGTCAGTGTCACTGCTGTTGCCATCGTCTCTTATATAATCAACCCGACTTCGTGAATGTTGAGTCTCTCCTTGAGACAACATTGGAAACCACCCGCGAGCGGGGGGGAACACTAAGTGAGATCAGACGAGAGAGAACGTGTATGGGCGTATGATATTAACGGGGGTAAGAGACGATGATCAGTACATGAGCGGCAGTCAGTATTATATACGGTTTACGAACGGAGGCAAACAAAGGCAAATGAAGGAGGGGAGCCAATGAGATGAGCCGGCGGTATGATATGCTTACAGTGGGGGTGGGCAACTCCCACTACTAGCCGTAACCCGTTGTGACTTCGTCACACAAAAAGGGGAGGGACATGGCCATAAGCCCCCACCTTTCTTTTTTTCTTTGACATCACATTTCAAATTTCAAATT
>KN824849.1:0-80047 GCA_000827395.1 Paxillus rubicundulus Ve08.2h10 | reverse complement strand
TGACCCCAAGCACACATGCAAGAAGGTCAAGGAGTGGCTAGAGGAGCAGGATTTTAGGATCATGGTATGGCCTGCACAGTCTCCAGACCTTAACCCCATGGAACATGCCTGGGGTTGCCTCAAAATAAAGCTTGCAGAGTATGAACACCCTCCTAAAGGAATAGAGGAATTGTGGGAGAGAGTTCAGGTGGAGTGGGAGAGGATTTCAGCAGCAGAGTGTCAGAAGTTGATTGAAAGCATGCCTAAGAGGGTTGAGGCAGTGATTAAGGCCAATGGAGGCTATACCAAGTACTTATTTCCCAAATACCCTAATTTATCATAGAGTGCATAAACCATTGCAATGGTGTTACTGTTTTATAATTGGCATATCTCCACAGCCCCTGGAGCAAATCACATGACCCAGGGACCAATTTGTAGCCAGGAGTGACTACTACAATGCGCGTCACCAGAGCTAAGCGAGATTCTCATGCCCTTTTGTGATATGCTTTGCACATTGCATTTAGGCCAAACATTGCAATGGTTTATGGAGTCACTGTAGTACCCCTTGAAAGCATCAAGGGAATTGTGGAAATTAACTGCAGAATGGATGGGGTCAGAGCTGCTGAACATGGGTAATAAATGTACAGCACAAAAAATGGAGTTGAGGTGAATGATAGATAGCTTGTGCGATCTGTCATCTTTAAATGATGGATGTACCACCCAAAGCCCAGTGGCGCTGTCTGGCTGAGAGCTGATATGCTTGTACCAGTGCACAAGTGCACATAGGAACATCTTGTCAAGGGACAGGAAGGAAAAAAGACAGAGGACCCAGGTGACATCCATGCCATTAATACTGTCAGCACTGCCATCCATAATAACAAGTATGGTTGTCACATCCCGTGATTTCCCCATCTCATCTGACCTAATTCTGACACTTTCTGACATTTCCCAACATATCTTGAGAACACCCAATTGTACTTGGACATTTCTTTCTTGTTTCCTGTCTCCCGTTTTCCCGAATTCTCAGATCTTATTTATTAGTAATCATATCTATCTTATGTCCTTTTTCTGTTATGGTTCCCCTCTTTGTCATCATTGTTTCCTTCTTACTAATCCCATGTTCCCATTTGTCATCCACACACCTTACATCAGTAATCCCAACATAGCCTTCTTCCACTGCGCATCGGGATTCCCTCACCCCAACGCTAACCTGTATATATCCTTTCATATTTCTAGTATATAAACCCTTGTAACTTTCCCTATGTTTCCTCAGTTCAAATATCAACTAGATCTCAATCCCAGAAACCCTCTGATCCTCTGAATCACCTCCTCTGGTCCTTGAGTTGAACTTGGGACTTAATTCTGACCCTCACCTGAAATCAAGATACAGAACTTGTACAGGGGCACAATACATACGTTGAAGCCAGTCTCTTACCTACCTGACACTTCCAGATTCCCCTTACCAATTTCCCAACCCCCGATCCTTTGAGTTTGCTTCAGGATTGAACTGGATTCTGACAATGGTGTCATAACAAGCAGGACCATGTTGCCACAATGGGGTTGCTCGTATGTGTTTGCAGTGCATACCCTTGATTCTGCTCAGGTCACTGGGTGCAAAGAAAGTGGCCATGGCAGAGTTGAAGACATCCACACAGCCTCTATAGACTGGCATCACCTGCAGTGGCACATCAACTGAGGATGGATGGATGTTGGCACAAAGCTGGTCATTGAGGAAGTGGTGAATGAGTGTTGGAAATTCTGGAATGTTGACTTCATCAGTGAGATCTGGGATATTCTGAGTGTGATGGCACTCTTCAATGATTCAGCAGATGAAGAGGCTCAGTGCAGAGCAATAGCCAACTTGGAATACATACAGAGTGTGCCTCTTCACCATCTGCCACACTGTTGTCATCATTGTTGTC
Source organism: Paxillus rubicundulus Ve08.2h10 (assembly GCA_000827395.1). Taxonomy (NCBI): domain Eukaryota; kingdom Fungi; phylum Basidiomycota; class Agaricomycetes; order Boletales; family Paxillaceae; genus Paxillus; species Paxillus rubicundulus. The sequence goes on along the minus strand of KN824849.1, from coordinate 78,146 downwards.
TTTCTCCTTCTCTTCCCCAAACCCCCAAGCCACATCTGGTTGATTGGCCTCATGCTGCTGAATGGTTGAATTGAGATTGGCAGCTCCAAGACCATCAACACTGGGACTAGGGCTGTGTCTGGTGTCACCAGGAGTTGTGTGGAGTTGTTCTGTTGCATACATTAACAAAGCATAAAGTGTGGAAAAACAAGTTAGCTTACAAAAATATTGAAGATGGGAGGCTCCTTGAGCATTCCCCAAGCAGTGAGATTGACTAATGAGGCAGCCAACTTGTCTATCTGCTGGTTCATGAGTAAAATTTGTTTCAATGCATTGAATCTGTTTGAATGCCAGTATGGCCACTTGACTGCTTCAATATGTTTATATTCAGTGATGGAGGAACAAAGCCCATTTGGGGCACCAAAAAGATGGATAAGTCCAGGATAGTGTTTCATTGTGTGTTGCTGGGGGAGTGCAAAGGTGATATTCATGGAAATGCTTGAGTGCATTTTCAAGATCTTCAAGTGTTTCATCAGTGACAATATCATGCTGAGCAATGTAACAAAACTCTAAGAATGCATGGAAAGCACAAATCATCTCCTTGGGAACATATTCTTCAATTGCATTTATAGACCTTCATGAGTGCCTTTGAATTGTCACCAGTCCATTGAGAGAAGCCCTGCCCCTCTGCAAAATGGCAAAGACCAGAAAACAGCAGGGCAACAGCAATCCTGTTGTATATTAATGTCAGATGGCCCACATGGGATCTCATAGTGTGAATGTTCGTCACCTTCTATTGATGTCATCTAAAATCTCCTTTGCACAGGGAGCTCCATGAGTTTCTTCAAGGTAATTACCCACCCAGTCAATGAGGTGATCCTCAAAAGTGCCTTTGATGAGTTGATGAAGCAGGTCTGGTGCAAATAGCACATGAATGTTGGAATGGGGGAAATAACTTGTGAAAAGCTGGGTAATGTGTTAGTGATGTTACATTGATGTGACATAGGTACAAAAGACGAACTATGATAGTTCCAATTATGCCCCACTCATCCCATAGCATACCAAAATCAACCTCTTTGATCAGTGCTTCACAGAGGTCTTGCATATGATTCTCATATTCATGATTGAGATCCCAAGGAAAACCAGTGCATCTGAAAGGCAGTGGGCACATGAATAAGTCCTTGAAGCTGAAGTTTCCTTACTATGCACCATCCACACCAATTCTGTACAATACCCACCAGAACAACTTGTTCCTCATAGTCAGCAATATATGGTCCCAAATCGATATATTACCTTTCTGTAGTGGCCATCTGTACACAATGTAATTTCTGTGACTGTCATGCCTGGTCTGAGTGTCTCAAGGATCTTGGACAAGGAGGAATGGAAAAGTTGTTTCTTGAATAGTTGAAAACATACATCATTGGAGTGTTTTTTAGTTGCTAGAAAATAATATATATTGTAAGCTAGTACTACATGCCAATAACTTGAATTCCAACTTACTCTTCATGATGGCAAGAAAGCCAACAAGCACAACAATGTTTCAATGTGCATGGTGAACATTGTTTCAGATGTTTCCAATGGATAAGTAGAGGGGATAATAGTTGTTCTGTCCTGTTGCAACTGAAACTGTAGTTTTATCACTTCTGATGATAATTGGTACAAACTCTGAACTGTGTGTCTCTGGGTCTTGAGCAACTATATCCTGGTCATGAATTAGCAAAGAAAACATTCAATAAAATCAGGTGTTCTGTTCTGCTTGATTCCAGGCCCAATCAGTGGACATGAGGTCATGCCAGCAGCGGTTGTGTGTTCCATCAGGGCACTCCTCCCACTCACAATATGGGGTATAGTCAATCTTGTCCTTGAAATCTGTGTTCTTGAGTATATTTTGCACAAGTTGATGAGGGCCTCAGAAGTGAATTCCATATGGGACATCCATCCATGGAGTGGTACTACCAGTTCTATTGCCCACATAACTAATTGAATGACTGCTCCATGAGACATCTCCAAGGGGTGTTGCATTGATTGTATTGTACAAATCCCAGTGGTCAGCAAAGGGAGGTACATCACCACAAATAGTCAAAGAGACCCCCCAAAGGTGCATTAAGGTGTCAATTTTCTTGGCCAACATATTTTCCTGTGAAAAAAGAAAGTGCAGAGCTTCAAATTCTAACCAATTGTGGTAAGGCACCCAGTTGTCCTTACACCACTCAGAAGGTGGACATGGAGGTGTGGCTGGATCAATAAAATCGCCAGCTTCACTACAGACACATCCTAGTAGTCCAAAATTAGCAATGGACCAGAGGACATAAATTAAATTATGTGTACCACCTAGAAGTGGATGATAGTCTTGGATGAAGCATTGATGATCACTTGCAACTCGACTGGAGTTGCCATGAGGTTGATTGGGCCCAGAAATATGGAACAATTGTTGGTGTGCAGAGCGCTGGTGTTGAGTGAGGGCTGACTTATTCTTAAGCAGGTGCTCGCATCCGGGATATGGACAAGGAAGTCGAGAGACAGTGAATGACCAACAAGGGAGGGGCATTGGACGAGTCTGCCAGTGCTGAACCATGACTACTACAGAGTGAGACTCAGAGATCAAGAACTTCAATAGTGTGGAAAAATTGTATTAGAGTCACGCACAAATCATAATTATGGTGACTTACTCATCGTCGGAACATTGCCACCACTCCCCCGTCACAATGATCACGCAAACGACTTAACTTGGAGTGGACCGTTTGTGCAGTAACCAGCCCATCTCTTGAATTCTCATGGGGCATTAACCGCCATTCACTGCAACAGTTATCGACATCGGGGAAGCTGTGTGTCTATACTCATCGACTCTATCCAACAAGCAAGCATGCCTAGTAACAAAAGCTCGGATATGGTTCACATCGACCATGACGAACAGTTCCATCTCAAATGGATGCGCGAGGCAATGACAATGGTACGTACGTCGATGTAAATACCCATGGATTATCGTGCCATCGATGCGTTTGACGGACACAGGCAAATGAAGCACTTGCCTCGGGCGAAGTACCCGTCGGATGTGTTTTCGTTCGGAATGGTGTGGCCATAGCCAAAGCACGTAACAGGACGAATCAACTCCAGAACGTACGTTCCCTTTGGGTCCTGTTCGGTGCAAAGCATTGCTCACGATTGGATCGCTCCTTACGTTTCTTTGACTTCCGCTCCCATACAGGCTTCAAGACATGCTGAACTCGAAGCCATCGATCTTATCCTTGATGATAATCACCTTACACCGTCATCGTTAATGGCTTGGCACCCCCTCTCAGACACGACGTTGTACGTCACTGTCGAACCTTGTATTATGTGTGCCTCTGCTCTGCGTCAGTTGGGTATCAAGGAAGTATTCTATGGATGCGAAAACGATAAGTTTGGAGGATGTGGAACTGTTCTGGGCGTCAACGAGAGGTGAGTAGGCAAAAGAGGGGAGGGAGGGCGAACAGCCGGATAGCTTTTTCTGTCTCTGTCATTTCTGGGTTGAAACGGATCAGCGATCGATTGATTGATCGATTGAATAACTGAACCACTATTACAGCATCGAGCACCCCGTACACCCCTCGTATAAAGCTACTGGCGGGTACCTGCGAGAGGACGCTATCTTGATTCTCCGACGATTTTACGTCACAGAGAATACCAACGGTTCGTTCTTCAGTTCTCCCCCTTGTCCCCCTATCTTCCATCATCTATTCCTGTCTGAATTCCTCCCCCTTTTCTTTCTTTTTCGCATTGTTCCATTCTACAAAGGTTGTCACATCCCTTTTTCTTTTCTTTTCTTTTTCGTTATATATTTCATATCTATATTTCATCTGTTCAAACTCTAATACTCTGAACCCTGATAAACTTTTAACAGCCCCCGTTCCAAGACAAAAAGCCACACGCACGCTCAAGACAGAGATCCTTCCCAAGGGCTCTGCCTCCAGTTGAGAGAGCAGAAAGGGGGGAAGTGGTGGAAACGTGTCTAATGCTGTGTGTCAAAATGGTGGCATGCGGGTGACAGGTCTTGGCGCCCTCGGTCGTACTCCGAGTCCGATGACACTTGACGCATGGAATCACGGCTTGTTGGATCTGGTATCTTTAGACCAATCCCTCGCTTTGCTTGGTCTCAGCCACGTCTCAGCGGGTGCTTTCGCTTGAACTCATGACACCTTTAAGAGAAGGGTCCGAACCGACGGACAAGGATCAAATAGAAACTCGCACGAGCGGAGGATACAGTCACTGAATGAAACGATAGCTTCCATTGTTCTATCTTCGCAAGTAATTTGTATGGGTGTGGTATATTTAACATTTATACGTAGACCACATGCAGAGAAAATTTGCTCAGGCACTATTCTGCCATTTCAATCCGAGAGACTGTGCGACGAAGCCCCATTTATCTGCAGCGTCTTGGATGCTAGTAAAGTAAGCGGGATGCGGAAAGTCAATCAGTCGAGACCAGTGAGCATACGGGAAAATGAGAGACTAGCACGCACCGTTTTTCAGTAGCCTTTCCGGCCCCGTGTCCAGCTTTCTTGTCTATCCGGATGAGCAGAGGGTGTGGGTTGTGAGGTAACGTGTGCTGGAGAGTTGCAGCAAGCTTGAAAGAGTGCAAGGGAACGACACGGTCATCGTCTTCATTCAGATACAGGTCATCATCGCAAAACCCCAATCATTAAATCGAACTGCCAAGGTGTGTGATGGACGTACGATCGGCGGTCATCAACAGCAGCGGCGGCAGTGTTCTATCCGCTGGCACATTATGAAGAGGCGAGATAGGGTATATGAAGTCGAAGTCATGGGGGTTGTGTGGGTCTCCGTAGTCTGCAGTCCATGCTTTGCCTACGATTACAGCGTTCGATGTCTCCTGCACGATGCCCGAAGAAAAACCAACGACATACCGATCGTGAAGTCCGCAAACTTTAAGATGGTCGAAAAACATATATTGGTTTCCTGACACATGATCTTGGAATTGGTATCCACGTACCTTGAGTAAATCCATCACGCCTACTTCGGCGACCCCAGCGCCAAACGTACCTGCCGGGGCAATATTCACACAGGCACCGATGAGAAGGCCTGCGTGGAAGTAATTTCGTGTCAGGGAGCAGTCGCGAAGCAGTGTGTAGGAATGGGCTTTCCTCCGTTGGAACCACCGTTGATGGCGATTTTTCCTGGAGCGGCAATTTTGTTCTTCACGAGGTACTCCCTGGGTAGGAGCGATATCACGGGGTCAGGCGAGATTGTTCTCCCTCGAGTATGCAATACAAATCTTACGTGGCAGCAATAAAGTCGTCGAAGACATTGATCTACACGAATCGTCGTTAAGGCGTGCTGATGTCGGAAAGAGACTTAGAGCTGGCTGACCTTACGCTCCCTAATTCCTGCATTGTGCCAGTCTTCGCCGAACTCTCCTCCTCCCCGAATGTTTGGCAGAGCGAAAACAGCTCCGTACGACTTCAAGAACGTCAGAACAGCAGGGCTGAACGAAGGATTGATTGAGATGCTGAAGCCGCCATATCCTGTTTTCCCCATACATACTAGTCAATAATCACGTACGCTGCATGGTAACAGCTTAGCTCACCGTATTGAATGGCAGGTGCCGTACCGTCTCTCTTCGTACTGGTGTGCCTCACTAGGAACATCGGAACTCTCGTCCCATCCTTGGACTCATACCATACCTGCTCTGCATCGAACTCTTCAGCTTTGAGGCCTGTGATATGTGTCGTGCGATATATGCTCCACGCAGAGTCTAGAGTAGACGTAGACTCGAAACGATCAACATCAAAGCGCCCAATAATGCCGGGGTTACTAAACCCCGTCATTGATACAAAGAAGGCAGGGAGGGTACGACGGCCGTATAATTCAGCGGCTCCAACGAACGAGGGAGCGATGCGCGTGATTTGTTCGCCGGCCATGGAATAGAGGTATACTTCATCTATGACCTGATATGTTCATGGGTATGTCAGGCTGTGATTGAGCCAGAGAAGGCATGTACTGACGTTGCGCTTGTAGACAACCGCAAATTTGTCTTTCCCGACTGCAACCACATCGTCCAAGAACGCATCTTTTCGCTCGGGGATCAAATCTGCGTGCGTGCGCTTGGGGTCGGAAAGGTCGATCGTGATGACTTTGTACTGTGGGGCATTTTCGTTGGTGCGAAGGTATAGCTTGGTTCCGTCGTTTGCAATTCTGTGGGAAGAGCCAGGGTCGATACAAACGAATAGAGAGAAAAGGAGAAATCTTACACGTCATATTCCGCTTCGAATTCGTCTACCAGCTTTTCCCATTTCATGTTTTGCCCAATTTCATTTTCTTCCAGGTCCGATACCCAAAGCAAGTTTTTCTGATCATATTCATCGGTGTCAGTAGAACCTGACTCATGGAAAGGAAAGGAAGAGACAATGGAAAATGGAGAGCCAAATACACACCCTAGCGGTGTCCCTGGAGACGCTCAAGAACACATATTTCCCATCTAACTCCGACACGGAGGCACCCCACATCCACTCCCTATGTTCAGCATCTCTCATAACCAACAAATCCTCCGCTAGAAATTTGAAACGTCACCATAACGCGTAATAGAAAACAGAAAATACGAGATGGATCAGTGAGACAAACAACAGGACTCCGAGTGACAGACTGACATTGAGAAGTTCCGACTTTGTGGTAGTAGAGCATGGCATCTTTATCATCGGTCGTTTCGGTCCCTGCCTTGTCCTCTGTTGCGAGCCCATGGGATTCACGGTCTGGGAAGCGCTGTAGGGGAAGGGGTAGGACGCGTGACACGCCCAAAGGATGAACACGCATGACGTACCTGGTAAAAGAATCCCTTGGAGTCATGTGTCCACTCAATCGAGGAGAACTTTACAAATCGGATCTCCTCAGCGAGGCGGCTTTCATGGTGGTCCGCACGCTTCCCATTGACAGCAGCAAGGGGTTTGCTGGTCTCACGAACATATATCGTGCAGAAGTCGCTGCCCTGCGTCATGTATGTTAGTCGGTTGTGAAGTGAGGGACGAGAGGAAAAGTACTTGCCGACAAGGATATACCATAGGCATAGTATTTGCCGTCGCGTGAGAAGGCGGTGGCAGCGAGAGCAGCGCTGCCGTCCTCTGAAAGCACGTTGGGGTCGAAGTAAACTTCACCCCCTGCTCCACTACCATCCTTGGAGAAGTCGGGTAGTCTATCGTTGGTCGAGCGGTAGAGAACTAGCGACAAGGCCGTCGTCTTCAATGCATGATACGTCGCTGGAAACACGGACCTGACTGTGCTTGAAGACCAGTGTTATAGTACCAGTACCACCTCCCGTCATACTTGAGAGCGGGAGCCGAGAACTATAGTAACATGCAATTAGCTGATAGCCTAATCCATGCGTACGCCACGGCACACCTTTTCATAGTCTGTGTTAGCTCTGATCTCCTTCTCCAATTTTACACGATCTGGGTTGTTGTCGAGGTAGGTTCTCGTGAATGCATCTTGGGCCGAAGTCCACTTATCAGTTTCTTCGGTGTTCTGTTCGAGCCACTGATAGGGATCAGCGACGCGAACTTCGCCATGTTTTTCACTTTTGTAGATATCAACATGGTCAGATCGGCGAGCGTCTGGATACTGATTCGGTGTCCATGGTGTGGGGGGCATTGTGCTTGTCAGTGTCGCGGTCGATCGAATGACAGTATGGATGAGCGTTGATGCTGAGGGTCGTAGATATGCCCGTGTAGGGAATCTGAAGCTTAAGAGCTTACTGCTGCGACTTGTGAGATTTTATGGATGAGGACAGAGCCTGAGGATATGGTGCATGCCTGATACTTAATCTATATCAGATCAGGGGTGACAACGGTCCTCGTGTAGTCAACAAGCACACCAACTGGATGACTAAAGTGGAATCGATATGAAAAGGCTGCCAATATGAAACGTTTGTCCCCCCAACCCAAGCCCTTCTAGGCTGATAAAAAAAATGGAGACGTTTCGAATTGCGGACTACGGTCCAACGATGAGAAAGGGGTGCAAAATGTAGCCAATGTGGCAGTCTAGGCGTTCCTTCGGCCTCTTCTTTTGTTGGCCCGGTGACCTAAGAGATGTTGAGGGGGACTGCGTCCGGCAGTGTCAAATACCTTCAAAATCAAATCAGGTCAAGTATACGGTTAAGACCGGGGCGCAGAGTCCTAGGCAATGGCACTAACCGTTTTTCGCCTTTGTGTAGAGTACTTGGCAGCAAAAACCCGGATCCGGGTATTCAGAAAAGGCAAAAGCTTTTGAATCTAACAAAAGTAAACAACCCCCACCATCATCCCGAATCGGAACGTTCAAGTAGGGCTCCGTCGCTGATATCGTTCCCTCCACATTTCGCCCTGTTGAAGTGCGACTACTCAAACTCGTCCAAGGGAAATACGATGGATCAGGTATGTCCTGACAAACTCTCCAGGACATCCCCTTCTTATAAGTCGTGCGTCAGCATGCATTTCGAAACTTGCTTGCGAACTCCCGATTATCACAAGGGAGCAGCAAAGAAACCACTCCTACCGCCGCAAATAATCGAACACAGAAGAAAGCGTATGTGTCAAGTATCTCGCGCAGCTCAATCTCATGCCCTACCTCACAGCAAGTCATCCGTGTCCACCGAGCCAGCGTTCAAACCTCGCAAGGTGAAGAAAGCAGAACCAAAATATCGCGATCGTGCCGCAGAGAGGAGAGTGGGAATTGGAAACGACTATGCTCAGGTATGTTTTTATAATATACTCGCACTTTGGTCCTGGTGCTAAACAAAGAGCGCGATATTGACGGTGTTTCCAGATTGAGGCTGTGCTAGAGGACTTCGAAAAGCGAGGAGCTCACGAGGACAAAGATGCGGTGTGTTTGTTCTTTCGCTACCATCTCGGACTGTCCTGAATCGCCTTCAGCTTGAACAGCAGCGGAAGTATCTAGGCGGCGATAGCGAACACACTATCCTAGTGAAAGGTCTCGATATGTCACTCCTCGAACAAAATCGTGCTCGCGCAGCTCCATCTACTGAAGACGACGACATACTTGAGCAAGCGTTCGTGGAAGCAGCTTCCACATCCCCAGCTGTCGAACCCAGGAAACGTACTCGTGAAGATATTATTCGCGATCTGAAAGCTAAGCGACAGAACGGGAGCGGAGATCAGGCAGCTAAAGAATCAGTCCCTGTAGAGGAGTCTATAATTGACGATAGACTTGCACTCGAGGCTGCAAAGAAGGCAGGAAAGTTCAAGCCCATTGGACAAACAGAGGAAAAGGCGAAAAAACGGAAAGGGAAAGGCGAGAAGGAAGGTGAGAAGAAGAAACGCAAAGTGGGAAGCCTTCCCCAGCAATCCGAAGCCGAAGGCGTTGCGACTGGAGAATCCCTCCCCGCACATGCCGAACGCAAGGTGGCAGAATTCTCGGCTAAAGCCACAGAAAGGCAATCAGAACCACAGCTGGCACTGCTCGATGAAAACTTTGATATCTTTACTGGCGCTGGAGACTATGAAGGTTTTCCGGACGGCGAGGAATCGGATGGATTCGACGAGAGCAGAGCAACAAGAGTGACACCAGCAGCTGAAGAATCTCGGTCTCCCGTCTCACCGAGCCATGTTATCAAGGGTTGGTTTGATGAACCCGATCTCGATGTTCAGCAATTACCCATAACGGCAAGCTCTCGTCCTTCAGGACCGAAATCGCCCCCTCGAGACACGGAGGTGCAACCAGATGAGGATGAAGAGGGCGAACTGCGATTAAAACCTCTTGAATCGTCGACTCTACCTTTCATACGCGAGTTTCTTGCCATAGACGAAGCTGCTGAGAAGGCCGAGAAGCGGAGAGCACGTAAAGAGAAGAAAAAGAAAAAGAAAAAGGATGGAGATGATGACGATGACTGAGCATTGTACCCACACATCTACATATTCATTTAATAAACACTGGAAGCATGCACTCGTCGTATCATTTCGAGAACATAGAACAAGAGAGATGGCGAGAATCCAGACTATGTCACAACCCTCCAGTTGGTGGCGGAGCAAGGAATGACTTCCCTCGAGTGTGAAAATTTGCAAACCCTAACCGAGAATCCATTTCATCGATGGTTCTGAAAGTGACGGGGCATGAGTTTTGCTTTGGCATAGGATAGTTGAATCCAGTGCATACCGCTTCCTCATTTCACTGGCCCAAGTAATATCTTTCAATGGCGGAGCATTGAGAGACGCCCCGAGGGTCCCAAGTATGAGGGCAAAGACACTCTCGTATACAATCTTGAAACCGTCAGACCGAGTGAGTACTTGGTGTTAGCGATGGGTGGAAGGACGCACGTTCAGAGGCAGGAACTCTTCAGGCTTTCCCAAAGCCTTCAGGCGCGACAGATCTATGTGGTGTGTGATTCAACACGATAGTGGGTTGCCTGTCGAGTTTTACTGACATTCATATGCGGAATATGCGGCTAGGCACGTTGAGTGGTGAGCTTACGCATGAAAGCTGCTGGTAATCCTCGGGACGCACCATGGAACAGTGAAATAGTTGCCAGGACGAGGAGAATCCGACCAGACATTTCAATTGACTACCAAGTTGAGGTCGTTGAATTCCGATACGTTGAGAACGTGGCCGCCGACTGTAGCAGTTGCATTGAGTCAGCGGTTGTTTGTTTCAAAAGCCTTTGCCAAACAACCGTATTTGCTTACTCTGGACGACAACTGACTACTTGACTACCACGGTAAGAGTACTGCTGATTGACGTCAGAAGGCGGAGTGCCTCTGCGACTGGCCTAAACTGGCCCTCTAATGTATCCCCTGTGCCCTTACACGGCTTGCAGTGTAGCTTGAACCGTTGCAGCCGTATTTCTTTTGGTTGTTCACACATACCCATGTCCATCCCCACATCCACTGCATGGCTCAGTTATCGGTCGATACAAAATGTGTCCACGTCCCTCCTTTCGTACTTGTATGCCACAACCAGGGGGCGTAGGGCGACTGATCACATTATTTCTCCTCGTTTTCTTCAAGCTCCTCCTTGGGACTGCATCAGGGAAACTGGCCTCCTCAAAATGTCTACATAGACGTGTTGAGCTACGAGATTGACGGCATTTCCATTCAAATATACGATCAACCGTATTTACCATTCTGCTTCAGCCTTGGCCCTTTACTATGATTTCAAGGCATCGGTGATTTCAGAGTTGCACGTTAAAACCAGGATCTCGGGTCGTTCAACGAGGGCGCGGTGTAACACCCGAACCACGCGAAGAAGCAGAAATAGATATCATGAGCAGACGAGCGCCCAGCGCTCACTATGAATGGGAGGGATAAAAGGCTGGCTGTGTAGGTGTGGGTGCTCTTGGGTCGGTCCTAGAGTTCGTCGAGGCGGGAAATACTCGTTCTCACCCGAGCTAATTGAGTACGACTGAGGTCCAAGGAACAGGGGCCAATAGAACGGTCGAGACTTTGCGGCCATGCGCAAGCTCCCCCCTTCAGTCTTGCGATACCCAGGCAGCGTACGAGAAGCACATATGTATATTTGACAGTCAAGTGCCTTCCTCTTGTTGAAAGGCTCCGCGAGAGCAGTGGTGAACCTTGATGTAACTACGTACTTGTTACTGATTATCAGGTATGTGGTGGTAGAGATGGGCTGGCTGATTCGTCTTATGCAGCAGATCCTCGCTTGATTAATTTTGAGCTTGCAATCGATTGATGACAATATCTAATCGATTGATTGAGAGGTTGGAGCCAGCATGCACCGCACTCACACGCTGAATGCCTGGGATCCGATATCGATGAGGGGGACAGATAGGACGATGGGATTACTCGTCGATCGGATGTCTCATGGGTGTCGGTTACAGCCGTTGTTGCTGCTCCAAGGAAGATGAAATAGACAGATTTGACAGCCAGCCGAGTGGTAAAGTAAATATTGTTATGTGAGCCCGGGAAAGCATCGTCGTGTGAGCCGGTGGACTTTGGCGGGTGACAGCCTGAAGGATGTCCCAGAGACGGGAAACGTGTTTATTGGTTGACGTTAGCGCGCCTTCAGCGGGGACGAGTAACGACCGAGACGCCGGCTAAACCTGCGCGTTAAGTTGGTTGATACGGTACACGGGGTATTGAAAGGACTTGAAATTGTCTGGGTGTTTTCGTTATTCAGCCGCGGAGGAAAGCGACCTGGCACACTGTACGAACGTACTCGGATCGGGCACGTGAGAAAGCCGTCGAGCTTGGCACTGCCGTTGAGCGCTAACCTGGAACCGAACATGCAATATCGTGCAATGAGGCCTGGTATAAAGGGAGCCGATGTCCAGATCCTTTCCTCCTAGTACCCACACCGAATACATAGTGCCCATCCGAGACACCCCGCGTCGACTCTAGCTCTGGTGACTCATTATTTAATTCATCAGAAACTGAGACGTCTGGCAAGTCTCACACTTGCATCGTGGTAAAGCGCAAGCTGCGAGGACCTCACCTCGCCTTTACATCGTGGTCAAAGCTGACCGTGACGTCCACAACACAAGCAGCTGCAAGGTACCCTCTTTGAACCACTTTTCTTCTTGTCTGCTCATCTCTTTATTCAGTTGTCCTGCGGCCCTCTGCGGTGTCAACCAACTCAACGACACCCTGTTCGGTCACCGTCATCCTTCAAGTTTGAAATCAAGCTAGTCCTCTACTGTATCGCGCTCAGCATTCCATTCTACTTAATTCAACACATTCACTCCAACCAATCTTTTACTCAACTTTCACCGACCCTCATCACTCAACCATCAGACCACTTTGCCGCCGTTAGCCCTCCCGCGCACAACTACGATGCACGTTAAAGAATCTGTCAAGGAATTCGTCCACGACGTCAAGCGACGCTTCTCCCATCACCACAAACACAACCGTGGCGAGAGCTCTTCCTCCACTTACACCCACGACGGCACATCCTCTTTGCACTCGAATACTGATTCCCACCTCGAAACGTTCGAACACTCCAACCCTTCCTCCCCCGCCTCTTCCCAGCCAACCACTCCAGAAAGCAGTCGCTTTAGTACTTTCATTCGCCCACGTACCCCATCCACCCCATCAAAGAAGCACCACCATAACGTTCTCCACAAGATTCGACGAGGAGAGAGTAAGCGCTCGAGACTCTTCTCGATGCCTTCCTTACCCTCAGGGCGTGCGCGTGAGGACGAAACCTCTGCGTCGAACCACGAGCGGTCTCCAAGTGCAGCTCCCCAGAAGGGTGATACACAACCTGGTGATACATATAGGGAAACCACGACCCAGCCACCGCAGCTGATCGTGACGGGTCCTGAGGAGTCCGTTGAGAGGCCAGAGTCGGTTCGGGCAGTAGACGAACATGGAAGGCTCGGTTCCTTGCAAGAGGTCCATGTGGATATTAACCACAGTACTGACTCGCAGTCAGATACATCTGAGTCGGCAGTTTCGGAGGGGGAGAATGGGCACGTTGACCAAGATGAATCCCAACTGCCGCAGTCTGATATTTCCAGCACTTTTGTCAGCACAGCATCAGGCCACGAGAAATCTGTTTTAGAGTCCGACCCGTTCGAGCATGTCGATTTTCACTCCGACCACACCAGTTCAATCCACGACGAATCTCCTTTGTCTCATCCTCCTGAACTCCCAGGCTTGTCCGTCTCTGCTGTCGTGTCTATTCCCGAGCCGTCTTCTGACATCGTATCTGGCGTTCCCCTCACCGAACTCGATTTTGACGCTAACCCAGCTCTAACCTTGACCCCGGCTCCAATCGCAGAAGATCAACCAAAATCCGAGTCAATGGCACAGGAATCCGAGCTCCCTCCACTTCCTCCGTCGAAGACCGTGGAGGATGAAGGTATCCCAGGCCCCAATCTGTTTGTGCTCGACGACAGCGAGGATACCAGTTCGCTGGTTGATAGTAAAGATCGAGAAGCCGACGCTGATGCTGTATCTCTTAGGGAGGAGGAAATTGCATTAGCCCAGTCTCTTCCTTCTATTGCTCCCTCACTAGTTCCAACGATCATACCAGCTGTAAATCTCAACAAGCCGACACCTACTCGCCCTCTATCGCCGCCTGTGGTCCATTCCCACCCTCAATCACCTCGGAGCACGGCACCAGGCCAGCCGACGAGAATGGCGTCAGGGAGCCCCGCACCCATGTATATTCCGCGCCTGACTGCCCCAAGCATGTTCCTTCCCATCCCAAATGTACGCCTCGTTTTCCCGCTGTCACATGCCCTTGTATGGTGGTTGGCGCCGAGGAGGTCCTCAGGCGGTTATGGTTATTTGTCATCTTCTATGTTTTCGCCTTCGTCGAACGATGGACTGGCTTCCGCGTCCTCGCAATTGGCGTCTTCACGTTCGCATTTCACATTACCTCTGCCTTTCTTTTCTACTCCACTGCTACCGTTGTCCAGGCAATAGAGATAGATGCACCAATGCCACCACGATCAATTCTTTTTTCCAGTATTTGGGTCTGCTTTCCATTAAGCCTAGGTGCTGATCCGCCTTTTGCGTTGGCAGACCGATCCACTCAGTGCGCTTCTCACCAAGTATGTTTCCCCTGAACGGAGGCCTCGGAGAGACGTTACAGGAGAGTATCAAGGGAGAGATATTCATGAGATGGTCGTGAGTTATTTGCACAAACTTTCCCGTTTTCTTCCCTTCCGCCCCACATCCACGTTAACCTCTTTTTCTCGCCTTTCTCGCACTTTCACACGACGCCTCTATCTCTCCCATGCGCATCCACACTACACTTTTGTTTCTCGCATCTGCACGCGTTCTTTTATCATTCTACTTTCTTTTTCTGTTTTATTGTCTGTACGAGTACACCGACTCCGGTTCCCGAGAAACTGGAGGGTTTTCTCAGCCTTGTATTCTCCGAGTGTAGCGAAGTATTATCGAATGTGAAATCGTCGTGGCACATACGCCATACGCCTTTATACACTATTTCGTCGTCGCCCTGGATTCGAGTGTCTGCGAAGGGATGATACGGTTCTGATGATTTGTCCCTTTTGCCTTCTCTCTGCGGCAGATGTCGAATTCTTGGCGTGCACTTGCGAAGATGTCGCGTGATAGGATCGTGGCGAGTGACCCAGAGGATTTGGGGAGGATCTTGGATGTAAGTATACCTGTGACTTGACTCGACTGGCATCCAGCGACCTATGCAGAACAACCATATTAACAACCTTGACACGATCATCCCTTAGCTCTGGTCCCTCCGCCTGGCTTCTCTCGCCCGTCTCCGTCTCACGAACCAAGCTTCAGCAGAGTGCACTAACCTATTCGCAGTCCTTAATGCAGTCCCATCCACTTCCGTGCCCGGCGCGTTCCCCAGCTCGGGATCCTTGCCTGCATCTATCCCTCACCCTTCCTCCCCAGCGAACGCAGCGTCATTGCTGCTTTCCCCAGCAGGTCTAAGCAGGCCGACTCAACTCCCAGGGACACCCCCCGCCCAGCCCTCCGCTTTGTCCCCCGCCTCCTCCGCTTTTCCTCTGCCCTCCGCTCCGGCTCCGGCCCACCCCGCGGGCAACGCGGCAAATGACGTCATACACCCGTTCGAGCTGACTGTTTTTCATGCGCGCGTGCATTATTGGGCGGGGGATACGCTGGGATACGTTGATGCGCTTAGTGGCATTCTGGGAAGGTGTAAGGCGAGGGCGAGGGAAGAGGGGAGTGTTGTTATGCAGCGGAGGAGGATGAAGGCGGAGACGAGTGGTGGACGGGAAGGGAGGGAGGAGATGAAGGCTGAGGACGAGGTGGACGAAGAGGGGGAGGAAGATGGCGGTGAAGAGGGGGTGGAAGGTGGCGGTGAAGAGGGGGAGGAAGATGGCGGTGAAGAGGAGGAGGGGGAGGAGGAAGACTCTCTGAGCGAAGGCGAAGCAAATGCTGAAACTCCCGCAGAGAGCGATACGGACGAGGAACCATCCGAACAGGAAGAAGTGGAAGAAGATGAGATACTGGTGGCAGCCGAAGCCAACCTCTCGATGTGGCTTGAGCGCGCCGCGAGACTCTGTCTGATTCTCGCGAGTCAAATGGTCGAGATGAAGGTACAGTTTTCTTTTTCATTCTAGTTCGTTTCCATTCGTTTTGAATTTTCCTGTTGCTCACGCGCCTGACCTCGATATCAGGATTATCAGGCGGCAATCAACCTCCTGATCCCGCTCTGTACTCATCGCGCACCACCCGCCTTCTCCCCTACACCCTCTACTGCACTGCACTCCGCTCTCGGACGTGTATACCTACTCTCGGGGAACTTGAGCAAGGCAGCGGAGCATTTTGAGGTCGTAGCTTCCTTCGCAAGGAAGACCGGGGATGAGAAGGAGACGGTAACAATGAACACGGCGTTGCTGTCCGTTGCGTCGGGTGATTGGACGCAAGCGGAGGAAGCACTCACGGAGGTGGTAACCAAGGAGCCCGGGAACTATGCGGTGGGTCCAACCTCCTCCAGACCAATATCGTGTGTGTTGCATCTGATGATCACTGTGACTTTGCAGGCTGTGAACAATTTAGCAGTAGCCTTGTTGAGCCAGGGAAAAGTCAAAGAGGTGAGACTGGTTCCAATTCTAGTCCGCAAACGCGGGGGCTGATGTTTCACGGTCATCAAACAGGGAATCGCCCACCTAGAATCAGCCTTGAACGCGTCCCCTTCGTCCGTAGCTGTTGCAGAGCCTTTCTTGTTCAACTTGTGTAAGTCTCCCCATCTGTTTCGTCGCGATCCCCCTCGTTGCGCCCACTCGAGTACTCTCTCAACGGCGATACCTATAGCAACCCTCTACG
This sequence comes from Paxillus rubicundulus Ve08.2h10, assembly GCA_000827395.1. Lineage (NCBI taxonomy): Eukaryota > Fungi > Basidiomycota > Agaricomycetes > Boletales > Paxillaceae > Paxillus > Paxillus rubicundulus. The sequence continues at coordinate 61,446 of KN824849.1, read as the reverse complement.
AACTTCGCTCAGCTACCGCGATCGACAGTAAACGCGAACTTCTGATCGAAGTTGCAAAGTGGAACGGAGATGGTCTGAAGACGACGTGTTTAAAAATGCCTGCAAATTAGGGATGTCACTTTCACCACTTTCTGTGCTCTCCTATTTTGTAGCTTCTTCTCTATCATCTCTATCATAGTACACCAAATGACTCGTGCCAACACGGAATGTACCTGTGCCTCCTCGACAACTCCTTGAGCAATATTATTTTTCAGTGGCAAGTTAATGAGTATATAATCTATTTCCCCAAAGTGCGACACAAAACACAGGCGGCGACAACTGACAAGATATACGGCGGATTCAAGTGGCGGAAAACCGTGTCCTGGATGATGGTAGAACGTGGACACATGCAAGAAGAGGAAGTGCAAAGAGGCAAAACAAATGTGGTATGCAAGCAATAGAAAGAGCTATGGCTAACGGCGACATGATTGGGACGTTGACAGGACCAGGAAAAGGGGTCAGAGGAACATGCATGGGGCATAATACAGTTGCGAATGATATGAGGTCGTCGGATCTGATGGTTTAGTTCGTGCATGGTCTGTTCGTTGCTCTCACTGATATGAAAACATTAACTCTTCCGAATTGCGATGGTGGTATAATAGCGGCCAACTCCTGCTCGCAGAGCAAGGATGACACGATCTACATGCCAGCCTGACGGTTCAGCATGTACAATTGAAGATCTTGCCAACCTATACACACACGCGCAGTCACGTTATTGGTGAACACGTTATCGTCGGAAAGGGCTGTGATGCACTACTCACCTCCTCCAACTCGACACATCACTTTCTTCATCATCGAATGCTCTCCACTCGTTCGCCCTGACCTCGTCAAGGTTGTCAACCGACACGTGACAACCTTCCTGGATAACGAATTCGAAAATGCATATGACGCCCTGATCTCCTCGCCCTCCTTCGGAATGATCTTCAGAGGTGGGTCGACGCGCTCGATGAGGAGCCCATGTGGAATTGCATTCACGATACCTGCGAACTCAGCATCGAGTGGATCCTTGGGGTTCGCTGGGACGTATATATACCCAGGACCATCGAGGCTGGGAGTGTATGCACCTGTGCGTGAACCAGGCCGAGAAGGCGTTCGCGTCGTTGAGGCGTCGCGATAACTCGAAGGTGGGACTCTCCCGCCCTGAATCGACGGTCGTGCTGTAGAGCGCACACCTACCCCGGTGTACACAGGGACTTGCTTTGCGCGGGCTTTCAGTGTCGACTCAGGCGTCTGTGCCCTGAATCCCGACCCGTTGCCAAGTCCGCTGAGCGGGCTCTCGGGTCGATAGAACGACATTGTCGATGAGGGCCTTGATTCTGAAGAGACGTGTACGCTTGGGAGGGGTATCTTTGACCGACTAGGTGGTCGTGGAGGGGGAATACGCACACCACTGGGCGTATGCGAACGCACGACGCCAGTGCCAGGTGACGAGGTGGAGTAGGTCAGGGTGGGGGAGAAAGCACGTTGCATGAGCGTGGTGAAGTCTGCTTCGTCACTGTCGTCGTCTGCACCGGGCTGCCTTGCAGATACGGAGCGCCAGTGCATCGCCGGGGCGGGAATCCCACTTGGAGTCCGAGGTCGTGGACGCGGGGTACCACCTATCCCTGGTGTTTGTGCACGAGAAGATGGCCGTGAGCCGGGTGTGAGTGAGGGAAATGGAGGCAGAGATGGGTTGGAGGATGGGGCGGTAGATATAGATGAAGTGATAGGTGACCATGGTCGTGAAGAGGCATTGGAGCTCCGTGACAAGCTACGTCGAGGGGTATGAGGGGCGAGGGGCGCATGCTCAGATGTGCCACCTGATTTGGCAATTGGCCGTTTGAGAAGGGTGGGTTTGGTGGTCATCAAGCCCTCTTGCTCGACCTTCGTGGAACTGTTCCAAGGCTGCTTCGTAGGCTTCAACTTTATCGTGATGTTGGAGTCTATTGCTCGCTTTGATGAAGGAGATGATGTAGGGGTAAGACTTTGGCTATATTTGTGGCCCTTGTCTGGTGTAATCGTTGTATCTCGGTTACCGTTGAAGACAAAGAGTGAAGAACGTTGGCGTCGGACAGTCTTGGCCGGTTGGGAGGAAGGCATTTGCGATGAGGATGACTCTCTCGACATAGGCGTCGGCAACGGAGCAGCAGGTGTAGCAGGTGATCGCACACTCCCAGCAAGCTTTTTCGCCAACTTTCTCAACGGCGACATCGACCTCGAAAATGTACTCGCCGCAGTCGCTTTACTCGTGCGACTCGAGGCACGACTCTTCCCGCTTGGAGGTGTTGCGAGGTACCCGTTGGTGGTCTGCCCTGACTTGGAGGATCCTGTTTCGCTCGGTGCTTGGTCTACCTGAACGAGGACCTTTCGAACCTCCTCCATATTCCTTTCGGTACGTCCTATGCGTTCTTGAAGAACACGCCATCGTTTCGCCGATTCGGCATGGCGTCGCAGTGCTTCGCCATTTTTGGTAACTCTATTCCTTACGCCATTGTCCATGATTGCTAGGACCTTGGTAGTGGCGGGCACATAGTGCCTGGAACAATGGTTAATTCGTATGACGAGGGGACGAGTAGTGTACTTACGCCTTCTTGGCATGGAAGGACCCAAGTAAGCTGTTGAACACCTCCAGACTGACTGGCGATTTGTCCGAACGAACTGAGCTCGCAAACGATACACGGGACCCATCGCCTCTCTTATGAACTTGCCATATGAAATCCTGTAGAGATTCAGTGAAACGCCCCGTAACTCATTTGCTTACTGACCTGACATCGGTTGACAGCCTTCTCCAAGCTCGTCATCATTCCATCTGCCTGTTCGGTGACCGTCCGAAATACGGTTATCCACTTGTCTTCCTTGAGCTCTTGTTGTAGTTCGTCGGTTTCTCGCTGCACTGCATCCCATTCTGTCTGTAGGGCTGCATGCTTTCTGAGCATGACAGTATGTTCAGACGTGTCATCGAGTGGCTCGTTTTCAAGGGGTTGAAAGGGTGTTACAGATTCATTTATATCCTTCATGCCTTGTTCGATTGCTTCAAGGCGTTCGTTCATGTTCATTATTGCATTATCAATCTCGGCCGTCGTTTTGGCATCCACTCCATCAGTTTGTGGTTTGTGCCGCAGTTCTTGTATCTCTGAGTGACCACACACGAGTGTCAGTGTTCCAACGATGGACATGTCAACGAAAGGGGACGAACCGAATATACGCGTCTGGACATCGGATATGGCATAGGAGAGCTCGGTGATATGTGTTGAGAAAGCGAGCAAGCGAATATCCCTGCTAAACAACAAGGCTCTCCTCAGTATCGACCACCACATACTTCAAGGGAAACGGGACCGAGACTCACTCTCGACTCTTCCGTTTTCCCTTGTGTTTTGAAAGTACAGCGTGGCTCACGGTGATTGTGAAATTCTCTGTAAACGAGGCGGATGGCAGATCATCTCACGTAAGTTTCCGAAAGATACGAAATGCCTCGAGGCCGGAGCAGAGCAGCGCAATTAGCAGAGTGATCCGTGCTCACCTTCGTCTTCTACCGTTAACGAGACGCTAGATGATGATGCGGAACTAAGTGCGCTTGTACCTACTGCAGGGGAGGGCAGGAGCGAATGGTATTGAGAGATGGGTGTCGAATTCGTCGTCGTAGGTGACAGTAAGTCCATATGGTCCAAGTGACTCTGTCGGTCAATTTCGGCGTCGTTTCGGGCAACGAGGAGCGACGAGGAGAATATCTGGGCTTAATGGAGGATCCACCGAGTCGATGCCAGAGGTACCTTTGTGTGATCGAGCAAGTCGGCGGTCAGCGACCGAAACCCAGACACGACACGCGACGGATCCTCCAGAACAAGGGAAAGAACAGTGGGCCAATTGAGCAAGACGATGGCTGCGACGGCAAAGAGTTGGTTCGTGTGTTGTGGACGATGTGTCGAGTAGCGAGCAAGGATAACTTATTCCTTCGTGGTGGTAGTGCTGAACAAGTTTACTGCACTAACGGCACTTCCCAGTAAACAATGGCTACCATCACCAACATTTATACTTGGAAAACGGTTAGCAACGAAAACAAATTACATCCATATGCAAGGAGCTTGTACTAAGGCGAGCAACAAGGCAGATTAAGTGATTATGAACTGCAGTCTCTCGCCACTGCTCGCTACGAGTCTACCTCCATAGCATCCAGGTGGTCATCCCGACCTTGAGCCACATCTGGCGCGTGGCTCGCGCTTATGCCGACATCCTCATTCATATCCATCGGCATTGAACCTGGAAGTGGTTGTGGCGGCAGATAACCCACATCCACAGTCAGCTTTTCATCTCTCTCTCTAGCTCGTGCTCGCCAGTGTTCCTCTAGTCCCTGCCGTGCCTCCTTATCCGCTTCGCGAACCATGGTCACTCTTGACGGACGCCACCGAACTGGGTCCATTGTATTATAATACCCGGGTGCAAGACCCTCCAATGCCCATAGCTGACTGGTCTCCACCACTTCCCCACCAGCAATGTCCAGCGCCCTCTCAACACAACTGTCTAGTAGAGGGTGCCTGAGAAGTCGAGGGTAGTAGCGTCCAGCGATAAGATTGAGAGAGAGCACGGCCTCGTGCCCAGGAGCGAGGATTGGACGGAATTTAAAACCCTCCGGAGGAGGGGGAAGAGGGAAAGGAGATGAGAGGATCGGGTGGGAGAGCTGCTCACTGGCAGACCGTTCCTTAGGTGCCGAAACGTCGACCGTTACGTGAGGGTAGGCAGCTGCGGCACCCGCGCTTGTTCCATTCACAGACGTCGCGGGTGTCGAGGTCCCACTCGATACCTCAATAGCTTTCCCTTTCCCTTTTCCGCCAGTGTCGCCATTCGCAACTCCCTCAACGAGATTTCCCTCCCAATCTTCGTCCACAAGCTCATAGAGCATTCCTGTCGCCCTACATTCCTTCCCAGTCGACCCATTCACTCTTGGTATATCTGCAACGTAGAGCCCATCGATACGCATGAATACGCCCCGAGTTTCAGCCCCCACTACTGCTTCGCCGTCGTCTTCTGTATCATTCAATGTTCTAGTATATTCCAATGCTTTACGAGACGGGCCAGCAGGGGGGAGGATATTTTCTGCGCCTTCTGGTGCGATCTGTGCTCGCGAAAGCTTGAGACGCACAAGCTCGTCTGTCCAGATGCGCTCCGCGCCCCACCAAAGGCCTTGATAGCGTGTCTGGGCCACCGTCTGGGTGAGCGCGATGGGAGGTGGAGCGGAAATGGAGACGGGGACAGATGGCGCAAGGGAAGTCCGGAGGGTGCTGGGTCCCTCTCCCCCAACACCCGCAAGACTCGCATTGAATGCCATACTTGCATTCATCACCGAATCGAGTGACATATGGGATTGAGTACCATTCATGGGCTGCGGCTGTACGACCATGGCAGGAGGAGCACTTGGTGGCGGGATCGAAAATTTATATTCCCAATCGTCCGTTGGTGCCCAGTACCCAGCGAGATTAGCCGCAATCTGAACGGCAAGTGCGAACGAGGCTGCAGCTTCGACAAAAGTAGATGCAGCCGTGAGCCGAAAGACGTTCGTGTCGGTATTCATCTCTTCGAGTGGGACGCGGTGAATTGCCTGAATAAGTTCGTCTGAGGGTGCGTGGGCTTGGTACGGGAGGACTTGGTCAGCCAGAATATAGTACGAGTAAGGGATGCCCAGCAATTTCACTTTGTAGGAGAGCGTCTGAATGACTGTCCAGGGCACCTGCTTATCCTCGTCCTCTGTGTTCACGTTTGGCATATTACCATTTGATATAATTTCCGAACTTTCGCTAGACTGGGGTGTGTTCGCCTGCCTAGGACCACTTGCTTCGCCGCTGATCGTATCCGGCCGCCTCACGGCGTCGGCTTTCATCCTCGCTTCCTCTACCAGGCCAGGCCAGAAAGTGATGGCATCCTTCTCGCCTGTGAGCCCGGGTATTGGGGAGTTCAAAGCGCACCACAACAACTCTCCATCCCTATACCACTTCCGGAGATATACACCCTCTGCATATGCAGCCCTTAGATCAGCATTGCGCTCCCTTAGAATGTTCTGCTTGGGACCTTGGGTATGCTTCACAGGGCGTGGCATACGGCGTATGGCAGCAAAAGGCTTCGCCCGTTCACGAAGCTGGCGGACTGGTGGTGACATAAACGAGGAAGTCGCTGTTGCCGTAACAGTGTTTTTTAGAGTAAGCCCTCGCGAAGGAGGGGGAGCAGATAGTGGAGTGGGTCGTCTGGGAAGGAGACCCATGGACGCGGTGATTTCGCGTTGGGGTTTCTTGTTGCAGTATTTGCAATGACAATTAGCGCGATTGAGGGTAGGATCTGTGAGTAACCAGAGGGCATGGGGGATGAATTCGGGGACTGAACGGAAGCGTTTGGCATGGTATGAGCCTGGTTAGTGATGAAAACGAGATACTTGATGTCAGCGGCGGTATGGTAAGAGATTGACGAGATGCACCTATAAGATAGGCATCATGTCGTGGACTACTTGCTAACCCTTTGTTGTGATCAAACATCTGATAACCTGCCGGCCACCCACTAAGGACGTAGCTCGGTCCAGCTACAAGCGCATCAGTGACCAAGCTGACTTGACCAATATCATAGTGCCCAAATATTGAATGAAAACTAACCTGGTTTCTTTAGCTGACTGGCCAGACTAGCGGCGACCTCGCACCTCCACTTTATCGAGAGACTCTCGTCGATGGGCACAGGCCGCATGTAATTAACATGACCTTCACTGTCAAGGACGCGGGTGGTATTGGTCGGCCATTGGCTTTCGTCACCGTCTGATACGGGAAAGTCGATGAATGCTGGGTTAGGTGGCAGGGCGTATCCTAGAGATATTCCTCGCGCAGACATCGCCAACGATGATCAATGTCGTGCTTCTGCACGTTAAGTGGCGAGTACTACAAGTTGTAGCTGAAGGAAATTAGTGGAAGACAAACAAAGGAAAACATGTTATTCCTCTCTTCCTTCCTTGTTTCTGTGAGTTTTTCCATCAATCATACTCCCGCCGTGATTATCTACGTCTTGCACGCATTGATTTTCGTGCCATTGGCGTTTAACAACATGGCAAGAACAAAGGTACTTCCTGCACTCTCGCGCCTGCAGAACCTACTTGGTTTCTTTTCGCACGAGCTGATAGGCTTTTGATAAGGGTCATACATTGAATTGCCTTGGATAATTGCCATCTGGTTTTCAGGAACGCGCATGGTGCTGTTTTCGCAAGCAACTGGTTATTTTGACCCAAGACTTAGCCCAAGAGTCGTCTGGGCTCTGAAGAGAATGGCATCTCAACCTTCCGAGGCTCTGACAACTTGACCATGCGCCACGTGACCTCCCGTCTTGGTGGTCAGTTTCACCCCCCATGATCTCATGACATCCTCCCCCGGAAACAAACTGAAAGCAGTCCAGCTTCAGCAATCAGCATGTGCGATCAAATTCAAACAATGCAGAGAACGGAGACGTTGAGATTTCGGTGATTTCTCCTCGCAGACGGCGTCACACCAACATTAAGGCCTAAGGACGATGTTCTCAGGATTGTCTATAATGCGGGGTGGAGGTAACACTGCAAGCATTGCCAGACATCCGTCTGGAAAACATTGGACAAAAGGACTTCATTTACATTTAGATGTTCTTCACTCGGAAAATCTACTTGTTCTGAGGTAAAACAACCTTGCGATGTTACTAAAGGACCCCGCTTGGACTCGGGAAGGCAAAGACAAGGGACCACAGTAGACTTTCTCATGATGCATAAGGTGATATCGGATAATGAATAAGTTTTTGAGAGCAAACCTAGTGAGGTATGGTTATCTACCAGCTTCCAAAATGCATGCTCACTGTATAACATTCGCAATAGCCACCAGATTGTTTGCCAGCTGAAGAAATCAAGCTGCTGCTGCTTATCCCAATGACAGCATGTCCGAGTCTCGCATTCGGGGACCACAATTCAACTATCAGGGTGCATGGATAAATTGGTAGAAGTAGAGACACGAGCATCGCCAACTTGAAGCCCTGCAAGACGGGGACAAACCACTGGACTAACCCAAAACCCACGCGAAAACGCGGAGGATCGAAGGGCAGATGATGTTTCAAGCGCCCCATTCAGTCTCCTCCTCTGCCTCAAACCTCATGCCGAGCTTGGGATCGCCCATCTTGGGGGACCATCCCCACCTGTCCACCATGACTCTGGTCTCCCCAACAATGCCGACATACACTTCGACACCCTCCACCTCCAGCAAGTGCTGTTGGGCATTTGCTCCGTGGGTCGAGATGACACCAGAGGTAGAGATGACACGGTGCCAGGCCACTGGCGGGTTCATGTGCGAGATGAAATTGACAGCTATATGTTGGTAATTAAGACGACGATGGATGGTCTCACTGAAAGGTGCATGAGAGGCAGGGCACCTGCACTAACCATTTCGCACTTGGCGTGCTTGCTTAGGGACACCGAGGAGTTTGGCAATGTGCCCTGTGGATAGAATTCGATGATTCGGTTTACGAGCGCTAGGATACAAGACACTGGTACTGTTACTAACCACATGTGATCACTTTTCTTGGCGGGATGGCCTTGACGATCTCATACACCTGAGGAACCCGGCTCAGTACATTCATTTGGATCCGTCATTGAAGGAGGGAGACTCACAGCAAGGTTAAAGTCTTGGGTGCTGGCACGCATGCTGAGCACGGTTTCGGAGAGATAATAAACGGCGAAGTAAAAGAGGGTAGTACGGAAAGAACGTCTAGAAATCAGCACCGACTGGCGGGCTGTATTAAACCGGATACGATGAAAGTAAGTCGGGGGCGGGCTATGTGAGCGCAGCTAAAGGAACGCGCCAGAGCACATGTCGACCTACTTAAGTACGCCTGCAAAAGCTCGATGTGACTCCGTTATAAATCATAATTAGAGGTAGTAGATGCTAGAACAATAAGACGCACCAGAAAGGGAGTGGCCGTTCTGTGCCTCCAGAAGTGATTCCGTACTGTGTAGTGAGGCGCAGAACAAGGAAGCTGCCAGTGCGTGTTTCTTCCATCCTTCTCTCTTTCCCTCTCCCCACTCTCATCTCTCGTTCTCGTCGTCTCTTTTTTCGCACTTCTCCTTCTGCATCTATATCACGACTTCTATCCATCACCCATCACTAACACAGGCTTCTCAGCCTTTGTTTCGACCTCTACTCCCATATCCTCCACAAATAATGTGCTATGATAGTCTCTCTTGTCTCAGCGCTGCAGACCAATAGTCTCTCGGCGTTCCCCACTCACCCTCAACACAAGGGCTCGAGCCGCCAAAATTTTCATGTTATTAAACCCTCCTTCACGGCTGACAAGTAGCCAAGTATTGCTTTCCGGAATGCAAGGTAAAGATGACGGCGAAAAGCCAACGAATGTTCGCCAAGTACATCATGAACCATCTCGCTCGCTGTTCTAACGCCCCCCGTGTTCTCAATACCCCTGCTTTCTGTGGCGAATCGCTCCCAATGGCCTTTCCAGTTGTCTGTGCAACTCTACACAGACTTTCTGTCGTGCGTCATGTACTGAACTCTCTTTCTAACTCCATCATACCTCACAACTCACGCGTACCCATTTGTACGTTAACCCCTCCTCTCGTCCTCTTCTATGAGTAGGATGAGGATTTTCCTGGTATTGTCACCTCGCACTCGGCAGATGTTCTTCACATCGAACGGATCGTTCATTTAAACCTCCAGAGCTTTCGTTTAAGCTCCGTCACATCAAATGAACCTTTTACACAAGCTTCCAGAGCTTTCATTCAAGCTCTGTCATGGTCGTCTTCTCCTCGTATGCCTTTCACATCAGACGAACCCCCCACATACACTGCCGGAAATTTTCGTCTAAGCTCTGCCATGATTATTTCTCCCATATCACCACCTCATATTCTGCAGACATCCTTCACATCTGACGAATCTTCTCACATAAATTCAGAGCTTTTGTTGAAGCTTCGTCATGGTTGTTTCTCAGGCGAATCTGAGCCTATCACACATACAGTGACATCTCAGATAATCTCCCACATGCATATTGATCCGTTATTGAGGTATTACGTCGTCGGATGACGGTGTTCCCGACAAGTCGGCATCCATCTCACCAAATTCTAGGGGCTAGTTCCTCAATCGACGAGATTAAGAGCACCCCACTAAATGGGGTACGGCAGAGGAATTCGCCGAGATTGTACCTCTTCATCAATATCCTCTTCGCGCCCCTCTTCATCCTTTCATTCCCTCGTACATACGCCTCTGCATGGTGCGCTACTTAAGACCTCCCACCGGAGTCTCTTTCGTAGGCCATCATGCTTGAAGACATGTGCAGATGGATAGGACGTCATCTCGCGATCTATCACCCTTTCCCCTTCTTCCCTCATTCTCACATCATCCCCATCCTTCAGACGAAAGGCGCACCTCCTGGAACACAAGTTACTTCGCTCAACATCGAAGTAGCACACCGCACCTATCCCATCCGCCCATCAGCAAACGTCATCATACGGTCGTCTTACCCCATGGTTACCTCTACGCCCCCCTGGAATCACGTCTACTTCCGGGCTTCAAGATGAAATCGCGGGCACCATCCTCCGCATTTGGAAATCTCTCCACGTCACGTCGGGCCCTCCAAGAAATGGGTCGACAACATCACAATCTTCCATTCTCCCTCCACTCAGGGCCTCTTTCCAAGTCTAGGACCTCATAGCCCCCCTCGACCTTCTATGGCATCAGGAGAAGGCGCAAAGATTTTGTATGCTTATCAACTCGCTCTTCTTCTCGAATACCAGCGGCCCCCGAACAACGAAGGCGAGAGCATCGCCGGATATCTTCAACACTCCACACGGCCAACTGTACTTGGTGGGTCTCCACACCTGGCTGGTGGATTTCCCTAGCAAGCACGCGGCGCGCTATCTGCGCCTACCCGTCACCTCCGACCTTAAATGGCGGCCTCGCCTTTTTCCATGGGGCTCACATTTCGCGCCAGACCACCCATATCACCGACTATGGCATTTGGGTGAACGCCCCACCTCAATCAGGAACGGCCTCCGGGCCTTCTGGGTTCGACAGACTTCTGGCGAGGTTCCCTTGTGGAAGGTCGCGACATCGTTTCGCTAGAAGTCGTCACCATTGAACTCCCCATTTTCCCTATCCACAACAAGGTACACGCGAAGCGGACACTCGATGTCGCTGTCGATTCCGTCCCCTTCAAGGCCTTCTGTTTCTCGCCTCGGCGACTCATCATTTGCAGTCACAATAACTTCGACCCTTTCAAATACTTCTCCTGTTCGATCACTCCACCGACCATCCGAATCTCATCACTCAACAACATGCCTCATGCTTCGTCCTGTATTGGGCAAGTCAACAACGCATCCTCCTTCGTCTTATTTTCCTGCAAAATGTCCACTGGGTAATAACTCCCATCAGAAGCGAATCTTATCATTCGCTTGAATATATATATCCGGATTTTAAATGGCTTTGGCTTCCCTAACACGCCTTCCGCACTGGCGGCACTACCGAACTTCCTCCTTGAAGCTTACAAGGCATTGACCCGGATATCATCTTCGTGCAGTGTAGACGGACCGCCCGGGCCCCCCTTTTTTTCTGGACTTTTGGCTTCGAATAGAGTTGATCATACCACTCTTTGTTCCCTCCCCAGCTAACAGCAATCACTTTCGGGACGCAGACGTCAGAATGACGGATTTCTCTAGATGTCGATGTCACAACACTCCTCAGTCATAATTATCTTGGTCACCTTCGTGGCATTTGTACTCATCCCCATGGTTCGAAACAGCACGCTCTCTTGTCGCGCATCTCTAGGTGTGTTCTCCGTCTCTTTTCGTGGTGGGCTGCGCTCCAGGGTGGTCCCTTTTCGTGTCTGCTTCAGCTGGCAGTTTCGGTACTTTCATCCTTCCCCCAGCTGGCTTTTTCGACGGGTTTCGACCTGCTCACGTGCTCAGAAGGTCAGGCCTGTCCTATCTCACTCTTCCACAAAGCCTTTCTCGGCATCCGACCCCTTTCGCGCAAACACGAGATTATTATTTCTACGCAATACACAATCACGTGATCCTTCGCGTGGTCAGCCAAAGAGTGCTTCCCCCTGCTTCCCCCCGCACACGGAATCCTATTCACAGAAAATTTGCGTGACCTCGACTGCATTTCGTCTTCCCTTCGCGAGTTTTACCTATTCCAAACTCACTTCCTCCTGTCTTTCTCTTCCTTGTTCCTCCTTGTTCCTCTTTCTTCTTTCTCTCGCTTGCCTAGTAACCATATTTGCGAACGCTTGCAAACAATATTCACAGTCGCGCGTCGTAACTTGAAGAGCTTGAGCACCACCACTTACCAGGGCCCGCACCTGTTTTCTCACTGAGCGCTGATTGAGCTGATTAAAAGCCTCAGCACCTGATAGCCCACTATTGCCGTTGACTTGGCTTTCTAAGTTGGAGAAATACCCCGCTGCCAGTTGCCAGTGATCAGCAAGAAATGATGAAAAGGGCAGAATTGGCTTTGTCAGCCGATTGGAAGCCTCTCTACTCGCGCCACTAGTCCTCGTCAATACCTAGATGCTCGTCTTGGCGTCGTGTCAGTCTCTCTGCTGATAGGCAAAGTCGCTCATGATGAACTACAGTACTCAGATGAACACAGAAGAAGAGTCCACCGAGCTCATCCAGTTCAGGGAGGAGTGGAGGCAGGAGGTTCGCCAGCGCCAGCGAGAAGAGCAGCAGGCACAACAAGCCAGTGCAGCTGATCCGAACCAGCCAAAGGTTTCGCCTTTCGCGAGCCTCACCAGACCTCCTTTAACAAATCACACGCCTTCCCCTATCAGAAACCCTCGTACGACCGTGCTCGACAGTGAAGGAAAGCAACATCCTACTTGGTCCGTCGCTGGTGTTCCACAACAGTCCGTACAACATACGTCACATGGCCAGGATCAGCTGACCGGATCCCTTGCACGTGCCGTTGAAATCTATTCCAGCGCCCTTCAGCACGAGCAGGAGAGCAACCTAAATGAGGCTTTGAGATTGTATCGCCAAGCGTTTCGGCTTAACCCTGATGTGGACCGTGCTCACTTCAAGGAGGAGGAGAGGCTGAGACAGTTGACGCGTTACAATCCAAGTGTTGATCACAAGAAGCCTCTGTCCGTTGGCAGGGCCGAAGGAGCTGAACGCAAAGCGACCCACGTCGCGAGGGTCCAAGGGAGAGAGAAAGCGGAAACGACCGTCTTTCTCTCCGGCCTTCTCGCTGGCTTTCCTCAAGTTCTAGCTTTTGAACCCGAGGACGAGCGCGAGGGGGTGCCGATCAATATTGTTCCCGTGGAGTTACTCTTGTATATCCTCCGCAATCTTGATACGACAACTCTCGAGAGGTTTGCTGCAATTAGCCGCAAAGCGCGCGTCCTTAGTCTTGATTCGTCACTATGGAGGTAAGGCTGCCTTTATTCAAGGTCGACGAGGGAGTGACGAATTTTACTAGGAATTTTGTATATATGGCGTATAAACCACCACAGATACCTGGGACCGATGTGGTGGAGATGATAGTGAATGGATATAATGCGAGCTATCGACAAACATACATTGAACATCCAAGGCTGAGGTTAGATGGTGCATACATCGCTGTGTGCCATTACGTGTAAGTCGTCCCCATTCCCTCCGTTCCGTCCATTAAACGGAGTCTTTGAAAGTCGGACAGGACTTAGCGAGAACGCTTGGGTCAACGTAGGTCACGAACATCTCAAAACTCCAACGGATTGTTGATTGACAAATACAGATAAGTCACCTTGTTACATACCACCGATACCTGTAAATATAATAATCATGGTTACTTTGTGAAGACTAACGCCTGCTCTAGTCGATTCTTTCCAGATGGACAGGTTCTCTCCTTGTTAGCCAATGAAGAGTACCAACCTTCACTTGTCATACCCATGCTCAAGCCTTCGCTGCGCATGAAGGTTCGTCGCGAAATTGTGTTCTGAGGCGGGTGTTAACTTCGTAGTCACCTACAGGGGTTTTATATTGGCGAGTGGCGCCTCGAAGGCTCGACTGTCCTGATCTGTAACCTCGTCGAGATGCATTCTTTAACACACGCATCCCCCACGCACCATCACAACCATGTTCCCCAACCTAGGCGCTACCACTTCCAGATGACCCTCAGCCTCCGCTCTAAGCCGCTTGGTCGATGGAACAAGCTTGATCTAGTCTCGTACGAGTCGGTAAACGTCGAAGATGGAGAGGTCGTGCCGCTTCCTTTAAAACACGAGCGACCATTTTGGTTCTCGAAGGTCAAGAGTTGGCCGGGTTACTAGGTTCGGACTATCTGCAAACTATCATGCATAGTTGTTGATAACTTTGTCCTGGAAAACGTTATGTTCTGTGTAGAAAGGACGATCTGCTGCGCTTGAAGATCTTGTAAATTCCAGGATCGACTCACTGGCAAGTCCCCGCACGAGGCACTTGCATGCTTCTTGTACTATTGGTGCATGGGGCCCTTCCATGGGAGTTGTGCCTATTAGGATCAGAAAGCAGACGCGTCACTGCTTCACTCTGCCTGGTCCGAACCGGGCGTTCTATTGTACTAGTACTGCTGGCTTGTGTCCTGGGCACTCTTTTTGGGTCGTTGACCCTCTCGGGCTGGCACCGGGCCGTAAGTACTCAAATCATTATCTGGTGTCTTCTTGCCAGGTCAGCGTCATAGGAGTCAAGGGCTCCACGCAAATCGTGACAGCAAGGCTGCTCCGAGCTTCCACTTGGGAGTACTAGTGAAGGTGGAAAGGTCAAACCCAAGATGCACTGGCACCTTAACTAAGCCAGCCAATTGCGCATGGTCACGGACGCCAGCTTTGGGCTACTTCACTCAAGACAGAAGGAGAAGAATTCAAACATCCATCCATATGATACAAGCTATGGTAACTCTTGGTTTCAATTACTTCTTCTGTACCCTCCCTGGGATCTTCTTCGTCATCTAAAACTACCAAATGGGTCCTGTAAGGGCTTTTTCTGCAACACGAATCTGTAAGGTGGACGTGGTGGGAAAGGATGTGAACGAGTGACTAGAGGATGGGGTGCCACCGACGCAAAGAACTAACAGCAAATCCAAAGTCGAGGAAAACGATGGTCCCCACCAGACCAAGGCGCAAAACACGGAGACAGAGAAAAATTAGGGGAAAGAGACGAGTAAAACAAGATAACACGAGGCGGCGAGTAGAGGGGTATGGTAACATGAACAGTACTTGTATTATCATCGTAAGCAAGACATGTGGCACGTGATAAAGGTCATGAGGGAGTTGACTAATTGGAGATCAGAGAAGATTGAATCGTCCGCTGAGGCGTACAAGGTTTGTATGTGGTGATGTATATGGTCTTGTCCGGAGGAGTTGAATGTCTCTCGACGTTTCTGTAGCTTTCGCGTTTGCGTGCGGGAGAGGTACCACGGCGCGAGCAGGTCATGCTGCACTATACAGGAACAAGTTGTTCGTTGCGGCGATCTGCGCTATGTCAGCCCAACATCGAGTTCATACCGGAGGCGAGAAACTCACAGCAATCGTATTCTCCCTCGGATGCCAACTGGCGTGGAGAATCTTTTTGTTGAAGTCCAATGTCTCCATCTGCATCGCGTCTCTCAGACCACCAGGTCGTCCGTTCTTCGGTCCGTTCTTGTTCGGTAGAGGCCCACCCATCTTCTTTGCCTTGAACGCCGACTTGTCAGCTTGCAGGACGATGTCACCGTTTGAATCAGTGTCAAATATCCGGAAGAAATTGTGGTACGACCCAGTAAGGACATGTCTGCAGCATCAGATAACGATGGTGAGCATGATCCGAGATGCCACAACAATGGACAATACGCACTTGTCATCGCCACCCCAGACGCACTCGAATTTATCGAAGATGCAATCGTTTTCATACAGATCACATAACTTCCCGCGGAGGTGATCGTGTATGGGAATAGTCTTGACAGGTCGCGACTCCATATTGATGTCCCAGATCTTCAAAGACAGATAGTCCCGTGATAGGATGTATCGGCCGTCGTGGCTGAACTTGACGTCGGATATAGAGGAAATGATTTCAGAGAAGAATGAGCGCGCTGATGGATCTTCCTCCTCCTCAAAGCCTGTTGAGTCTAGTGAGTACGAAATTCGTAGCAAATCAACCACAACGACATACACTTCGCATGCCGATCACAGAGCGCTGAGTCCCGCATGTCCGCAAGTTTGATGTTACTTTTCGAGCTTGAATACATGAACAAATTGCAATGTTGAGGGTGAAACTCCGCTGCGGTGATGACCTCCGTAAGTTCCTCCATATTGACGGGTTTGATATCCACGATGTCTACGTAGCGCGATCGCGTGTCAGACACCACACCGTTATCATATCAGAATGCCATGGCATTTCAAGACACGCACTGAAACTCTGATCACTGATGCCTAGGTTCCATAAGTTGATGCGGAGGTCGTCAGCGGAAATATATGTTTCCTGGTCCGAGTTGACAGAGACGGAGTGGATGTGGTAAGCATGCGCGTTGGCATAGACCTTGCGCGGGATGGCTGCAATGATGTTGTCCTGCTGCACCATGCGGGGGAGCTTAAGGTGTAAGCGGGATGTTGGTGGTGGACGAGGTCGTAGGGCCTCATGATGATTCGATTCTGAAACAACCCGTAACGACTTCTCAAAAACCTTCCAGAGCTTGATCGTTTTATCTAAACACAAACGGAAGAGACCAGATTAGCGCCGAAGGCGGCTACACCAAGCAGCTACAAAGGGCCAACGAGCAAACGCACCATTTGTGGAAAGCAAGAAATGGGCAGTATTCTGTCGTTTGCACCATTTGATCTTGTTGATCTTCTCTTCGATTTCTAACGACTTGAGATAATCGAATTCTGGCTCATGGGATTGGAACTCTGTGTAGAATTTGTATTCACAGCCCTTTTTCTGCATGAGCGTTCATCGATGAGGACAGACAGGGTAGGGGGTGCAATAAATGCATGTGAGAGTATGGGCGTGGGGCGAGGCGACAATCGCGAGGTAATCAGCCGAAACAGATATGAAAGAGGGATCAGTGGAATAAACGCACGGACTCGTTCCGCTCGAAGAGGACGACACGGCCACCCTTGTCACCAGTGGCAAGATAGTTTCCGGTGGAATCGAACTCGACGGTTGAGATGATGTCGGCTAATTGAGTAGGATTGAGTGATAAGATGGGGTGGAGTAGAGGACCGAAATCGCAAGAAGAGGTACCTTCGGTGATGTCTTCTACTTCACCCTTGTCACCAAAACATTGTGCAAAACGCCAACCGCCTGAGCTTGATGGATCGATGTCCATGATGAGCTATTGGGTTAGGATGAAGGTGGAGTGGAGAAGGAATAAGGGGAAGAAGGGTGGTGGGGTGATGGCGCGTATTTGGAGGATGTGAGTTCGGACGAGCCTTCAATATGCACGCTGGGCTTACAATGGGTGCTTGTGCTACTGATTTTTGGTGGTGATGGTAAGACCAAAAGCGTTGAATACAAGACTCGAGGCAAAGTCCTGGACACCACGCCCCTCCTGCTTACCCGAAGTATTGTTGTGTCCTTGTTTGGTCATCCTACAAGACACTTGGAACCTCCGACTTGTACCGCACCCAACAACACACCCAACAAGTCCGAACAACCAATGCCTATCGCACCCATCACCGGTAGACTCAGAAAGAGACTCTGGCTCGACCTCTCCGTCGGCCTCGGCCTCGGCGTCACCGCTGCGTATGCTTACTGGTAAGTTGGTTGGTCAACGTGTTTTTTTTTCCAACTTGCTCATCTCCCACACACAAGGTATGGCATTCATCTCAAATCAGGTATGTGGGGATACAGGCGCAAAATCAGTGCGTGCGAACAAACCAACTCATGCACTTGTGCAGTGCAACGTCAAGAAGAGTTCTATCTAAAGCTAGAGCGGGCCAGAGCACAGGGCCAACCATGATGCATGATGGCAAAACCAGGATCTTTGACGGCTTCCTCCCTAGGTTGCAGAGCGCATGTAAGCGCTGCTAGAAGAGACGAGTTGCCATTACATTATCAGTTACACGATCCAAAACCACTATCGCCGACGGAAATACACGGCCCACCGTGGTCAAAACTTTCGTTCTTGCTGGATATCATGAGCAGCATCCCGAGTCAGGGAAGCTTGGCCTCGCGTGCCCTATTGTGATGGCGGTAGCAGTTGGAACTTGAGTGTCAGTCTTGCTTCAGAGACGTTAAATACCAGTGCTATACCCTCCACAAGCTGAACTTGTTAACTGTGGCTTTACAGGACGTATCCTGGTTCCCAACCTCAGAATTTCAATTCGAGATGCTCACGATAACTCGGGCATATGGATGTGTTAAGGTGGTCCGACGACTCGGAGCTATCAACGCTCGACCATTATTTATTCCATAACCAAGCATGAGAACGAATTCCAGCAACACAAGAACGAGCAGTCTGGCAGTTTCAAATGGCAGAATGATAATTTCGATTTCGATTTCGAGGCCGCAACGACCCCTAACTATGCTAATGTCAAGTATACCAGCAAGAAATAGCGTCTCCGACAGCACTAGTACTACTGTTCTAATGGGCGCTGCCAGCATCCATGATACGAATCCAGGCCCACGGAATGATCAGTGCTGTCGTGCTATGAGTATGACGGCGTAGGCGATGTGCGAACAACACACATGCTACGACAGCGAGCACGGTGCATCGTCCATATCTCACCAAGTGCGTTGCTCGTTGTTAATATGAGGCATTGGGTCAAGCTGGCGCGACGGAGGCGCACTGCCACCCAGTAGCGGTTCCACAAGGAGCGTGTTCCGAACACTCGTTGGTTGCATTACGATTAGCAACTCACTACGCACAGTGTCATCAAGCCACGGTCCATACAATTTTTAGATGACGGTGCAAACAACATGAGAAGACGAGATCAGAAAGCAGGCTGCTCTGCATAAGGGTCAGCTTGATAAGCAGGCTCTTGTGCGTAAACAGGTTCTTCTGCTGCGGGAGGGGCAGCAGGAATGACGACAGGCTCTCTCGACTCCGAAGAAGGCTCAGAGACGACTTTGTCGAGTGGTGGATCATCGATGCGGACAGAATCGGGGAGGGGTTTCTTGGGGCCCACCTGACCTGTGGGATCCCAGTCCTTCATACTGACCACGATGTCAGAGACGCAGTTGACATGGGCGGCAGTAGACTTACATTTTAACTTTGATACCAAGGACACCCTGTCTGAGCAAGACGTGTCTTACGGCATAATCGACGAAATCACGAGCGGGTTGACCAGAGTGGATCATAAATCCGTCAGTGAATTTCATGGACTTGGCACGGGCAGCACGAAGCTTTCCAGAAACGACGACTTCACAACCCTTGGCACCAGACTCCATCACGAAGCGGAGTACACCATAGCAAGCCCTGGAAAGATTATCAATTGAGTTCCGAGGGTGCATCGCCGTGGATTTTACCTGCGGACGGCAAGACCTCCCAGAAGTTTGTATCGCAAACTCTCGCACTGTGCAATAGCCGAGAGTCCGCGGTGTTGGACCTTCTCAGCGTACAGTTCAAGGGAGTTCTCGGGGAACTTGAAACGTTTTTGAACGAGAGAAGTCAGCTCGCGGATGCGACGACCCTTCTCACCAAGGACATCCTGGGTGTGAGTAGCACGGATGATGATCTGGCGAGGGTGATCAGAACCTCATGTGTGAGACTGGACATGTGTCTACCTCTGTGCGGGCATGTGTAACGCGGACGTCGCAGCCAGAGTAACCTTCCTCTGCGAGTTCACGAGTGAAGAATTCGTTGAGTTCGGCGCGGAAGACACCGTCGGCGACAAACTTGCGCTTTTTGCTGATTTGAGCGGACATCTTGAGGAATGGTGGTAAGTCTGTGGGAGTGGAGATAAGAGTATTGTCACATCACATCTGGAGTACAAAGTTGTCATCCATCTCTTCGGAGACCACTCCTACTGGATATCTCCCGGATGGCATCCACAAACATATACTGTGCATCAAGCCTGATCAAGGAGGGCACGAACCTTGGTGAATCTACGTCGTCGACTTGATGGCACTGGACTGCACGATGTGTGACTACAGCGAGGTTGTTTGTACTCAGTTGTATTTTCAAACTCAGCAGACTTTTGCCTCTCCAGAGGGGTTGATGGTGTGCAAAAGTCGTTCGATAGCTAGCGATGTAAATTAACTGAGTGATGCGTACTATAAATCATCCTTCCTGGCCTCCAACTCCGCTATCGAGGGTCGCTTGGGAGCAACTATCCCGCTGCGGCCAGAGCTGGCATATAAAACCTCGGACTCTCCCAATTCACCCGGCGTATAGTCAGTTGCGGGGCCAGATTTATATATGTTACCTTGCGGGTCGAATGTCGATGAAGGGAGCTGGAGGAGGTGAGGCGGTGTCCTCGTAAGGTACAATCGATGGAGTGCGTCTTCAGCCGCCTGCAAGATTGTCAGCGAAGATGCTGTCGGTGAGGTCGATATATCATACTCTATACTCGGCCATTTTCAGCGAACTACCAAAACCTTCACCGAGTTTGTCCGCTCCTGAATAGATCCCAACAACGAATATCGGCGAGTTCGAAAAGCGACCCGTTTCTTTCAATAATCTGATAGCCTAGGGGTGAGTGACTTATGCCATGGATGGGCAAGCCCTTACCTAGACTGTGGTCGTTCTCTTCCAAACTTCGCCACTGTCTCCATGAGAGCACGCTTTGGATCACGGAATTTTAACATGGCGCGCAAGTCTACTTGACGACTAAGGAAAAAGGAGTGCACAAATTTTCGAGACGATGCGAGGGACCTCTCCTGATATACCAATGCGGTCAAAGCTCGTGGTATCGACGCGAGAGCATCGGAGTGCAACAGTGCTGGGGAAGTCGGTGTCGTTGGCTAGTTCCATAGTGTTAATGTCGTGGGATCCTGTAGATTTATTATGTGTGCCTACCTGCCTATGCCACCGCAAAAGGGGTGCAGCACCCATCTCCTGAGCGACACTGGCGCAAGTCAATGGGCCGACGTGGGCGCTGATTGCAGCTTTCAGAACTCGAGTTGGGAGATGAGGGTATGAAGCATGAAGGTGCTCGGAGGCAAAGAGGCCCATGAGAGCGTTTCCAAGCGTTGATAGGTCTGCATTCGATGGAGGTGGGGGGCTTGACGGGTAGTATTTTGCATGGAAGTTCAAGAACGACTTGTGTGTGCAGGCGCGTCGAATCACGTCAGGAGACTGTATGACGGAGCCTAGACCGATTCGATGAGAGAAGGCGGTCAAGGCGGATGGGGGTGGTGGTTGTAGAGCAGCCCATGACTCCGGGTCGAATACAATTGCTCTGCCGCCCTGTCGGACGACGGCCTCTCTTGGTGGAAATTGTTTCAAGTGTGATGCGGAGACGGCTGCTTTTGAAGCGGTCGAGTAAAGTCGCTTTGAAACATGACCCATTGGCGAGGAGCAAACGGGAATGGGCTTGTTTTTGACGATCGAGCAGTCGTCAAACGAACGAATCCCGTCTGACAAGCTGAACCCAAAAAAATCAGGCGAAACGGGACCACAGTGTCGGCAATATCCGAGGTGTCATTGGCTCTCTGCCGCTAGCAATTAGTTGTGCAGAGACAAAACTCAGGCCAACGACTACGTCTGGGACTATTCGTCGCCCCGTATTATATTCTTACGACGACTGCTAAAGTTGCTTTCAAGTACATCTGCTTCAAGTTACTGACAAGTCGGAACGTGGAACTTTGCCCCACGCCACGTGGAAATATCAAAACCTCAGGGTCACTGAGCCTGAAGGCCTGGCGACGCACACCTCTCAGAGCTGAACCAACTACGAGCCCACCGTGCTCCCCAAAAACATCCACTACGTAGCAGCGCGGCGCCAGCACCTTTCGAGTCTCTTGGACACGATACGACAACCCTTCACTGACACAAACTCAACCTACTAACAATCATTCCGAGGCATCCCCTCGTACTACTGTTAATTCGGTCATGGCTGTCCTCTCATTACCTTTGACATTCACGAATTCATTCTGGACTCAAGACTACCGTAAAGGTCTTGAAGTTTTGTATAACAAACTGGAACAGGTATCTATCACAGCACATTAGTTACTTCTTCCTGTCTTATTGATTCCCTGCAGGGAGTAGCGGAGAACGACGAGATTGTTACGTTCATAAGGGTAAGTCGCTGTGGTTCGAAAAAATATAGACTAACGAATGCAACAGGCACGTGCGAACGCAGAAAATCAACTTGCGACGGCCTTGCTCAGTCCAGCTGCCATCGGTTCGCAAGGTAGGATTCACCTCCATACGACTTGATGGTTCAAGACATGAGAGCTTGTTTCAGGGACTGGTTTCAGCAGAGATGACGGGGCTTCGCTTCTAATGGCATTTCGCGGTCTGCAAGTAGAATCTGCTGCCCAGGGGCAGATCCACAGAGATATAGCCAGGGACCTCCAGACGCTCGTTGCCGAGCCATTCAACATTTGGGCCCAAGATTATAGGGTAATCGACACATTCTCCCCTCGTTAATCAGCGCTGATGGCATTCGAGTAGGAGAGACTATCATCCAGTAAAGCGACCGCTTTGAATACTTGGGTGCGCTCGTATGACGAATCTCAAAAGGAGGTCTGTTCTCAGCTCTTTTTCTCTATATATTTTTGGAGTTCTCAAGGTTCTGTAGGTCATCAAATTGAAGAATTCTTATCTGTCGAAGATTCGTCGAGCGGACGAAGCAGAGGATGAGTATGCAACGACCTGGTCCCTCCACTCTTTGTACTGACGCTACCACCTAAAGTGCCAAGTTCGCACCCAATAACGATTCGGGTGACCACTATACGACGTCGCCACGGATTGCGCCACGGGATGCTCGCACACCACCCCAGCGGTCCGCCACAGTAACTGAGCGCCTCGCACAGCGATTCAAAGAAATCCAGCGCAAAGCGGCCGCTTCCGCTGAATCTACTTCCCTTGATTCAGCAAGCGAGGCCGCCGAGGAAGAGGAGTTACCCAGAGTGGACAAGGGTAAGGGCAGAGCTAACGAGCCAGCATCACCAGTCCTCGCACCATCTCCACCTCCAATGTCACCCCCTTTACCCCCTTCGAAAGTGGACGTGGCCCCGTCCATGGCACCACTTCTTCCAACTCCGATCCTTGTGGCTGGTCTTTCGTTGCTACCCTCAGCCATTTCCAGTTTGCTCACAAGTGCTGCTGCCGAGATGCCTCTGAGACCCATTCGCTTCCCACTGCTCGGAGAGTACCCTGACTGTTTCTCGGGCGCAGAATTTGTTGAGTGGCTTAACAAGAACGTTCCCGGTTTTGGAGGCAATCTCGATTTGGCGGAAGAAGGTGCAAAGGACCTTACAGAGAGGGAAGGTTTACTCCGCAGGATTGGCGAGTTCGGAAACCAGTTCGAACATGCCGATGATGCTTATTACCAGTTCCGGCCCAAAGTAAGTTCACAAAGAGAGTATCCCCGGACGCTCCTGACGCCATAGAATAGGCATTTGATTTTGAAGGTAAACCAATCGAGCCCTCAGCCACGGCAGCCAAGAGAAGTCAGATTGCGGATAATCTGCTGAAGCGCTCTGGCAATCTGGTCAATGTGGTGACGAAAGCGCTCAATGCCAACTCTCAGAACGAGCCACCACACATCAGATTTCGTCACGAGGCCGATGAGGCAGACAAATTGTACCGTGTTTCTGTGAGGAAACTTGACAGACAACGACTCGGGCTGGAGGAAAGAATTGATGAAGTACTTAAGACTCTCCAGAGATGGGAATTGGAGCGTCTTGCAGCAGTGAAGACTGGTGTGTACCAGTTCCTAGCTACTTTTTTTTGATTATGCCAAGGTGACCCCTGTGCTATAGTTCTGCTCCAATACCAAGGAACCCTGGCTAATCTGCCTAAAGCATTGGAACCAACGCTCGAACGCTCGGCGACTTTCGTTGCAACATACCAGCCCGATTCCGACCTGACTGCCTTGATGGAGCGCTACCGCACGGGGCCCTTCCGTCCCGTTCCACAACTTTACGAATCCGTTGCCCATGATGAGTCCGATGTCGTGTTTGGTATTGATCTCCGCAAGTGGGCGGAAGGGGGATGGAGTGCTCTCACCTCTGGCGAGGAAAAGAAAGAGCTCATCCCTCCCGTTCTCGTTGCATTGTTAAATGGCGTGACGGAATCGTATGCGAGATTGCCCAATGATGTCGGTGAGTGATCAAGTCGTCGCTCTTCGCTCCAGTCAGTGAGTCTGACGTGTCCTCAGAGAAACGCAAGGCATGGATCTATGATGTACCACTGCCAGCGCTTCACCACCTTAGAGAAGCTCTCAACGCGGTTCCTCCTGAGCAACCATTCTCACCTGATATGCTCGCCAAATATCATGCGCCTGTTCTTGCTGGTGGTGTCAAACTTTGGGCTTTGGAACTCGACCCTCCCCTTGCGTTATGGGAAGGTTGGGACAATATCAGGAAACTGTATCCTACCGTGGGCTCTGCTGGCAAGGCCGATGGAGAACCGTCCGAGGAGCAACACCTCCAGGACTTGCAGGCAGCTCTTCAGCGACTTCCCAAAGTCCACCTCCATGTCATGGATGCTATCGTGACCCATCTTCGTACTTTGATTCAATCGACCTCTGTTGATGAATCTGATGATATCTACATGACAAAGCTCGCTTTATCAATTGGACGCAGTAAGTAATTGTTTTGGCATTAGGCTGTAATGTCTGTACTGATGTCCTTTTTAGCGATCATCAGGCCTAAAATTGAGACTGATCTCTCCATCCAAGATCGTCACCCAACACGTACGTGTCATTTCCCTTCCTCCCTTGAGATTAATGCTCAAACATTCTAATAGTGTTATTCCTTGACTTGCTCAAGAACTACGAGAGTGTTTTGCCTCCCGCGATCGCCAAGAAAAAGCGTGAATCAGAACGTCGTATCCCAGTCAGAAAACGCACTGCACCCGTCGACATGCGGATGAGCCGTGGAAGGATTTCTATTGGTGCTCCGCCCCGGGAGATCCTTGCTGCTCAGCAAGTTGCACAAAAGCCTACCGCATCACAGTCCCCAAGTAGTACGATCGCAGCAGTCGCTGCGCGTGAGCCTTCGGTCGTGACGGCTGAGCCTGAGTCGATCGAGGACTCTACTACTACACCACTCGCCCCTATACAGAGTACATCTGTGCCTTACGTCCCTGCGCCCGCAGTTGAAGAGGACAGCGGTGCTCCTCCCCGTCCCGAGTTCAAGGAGCCTCCTCCAGAAATAGACGACATGCCTCCTCGTCCTGCATTCAGGGAACCACCTCCCGAAGTTGATGACGATGTATCACACGTAAAACTCCCATTCATCTCTCCACCCCCATCGCCTCCTCCAGTCGCCGAAGAGAAGCCTGGGTCGTCACCTGCAGTGGCGGTTACCCCTGCCACACCCCAGAACCCTATGAAGTCAATTCGACGTAACTCGGCCTTTGGTTCTGGAAGCGCATCACCAGTTCGCAGCCCTTCACCCTCGGTGAGCGCTGGTGGTGATTATGGGCTCGAGGATCAACCTTTGGCAGGTGGGAAGTCAGGGCTGTCAAGGCATAGCTCAGGACAAGGGGCGGTTCGCGGGCCCCGTTTGTCCAGGGGACCGAGGGTACAGCAAGGCTCGAGCGTGAGTAGCATGGTGGCGAATTTGAACCGGGCGTCGGCGACGTCACCTCCGCCGTCTCCAGGCTACAAGAGGTTGTCTGGTGGCCCTTCTCGCCCTACGTCTTTGCTTTCCGCCAAAGGAGGGGAACCGAAGAGAGCTCTTGGGCGCACTTCAGCCGCATTGTCCAGGAGAACTATGGCGAGCGACGCTGAAGACGAGGTGGTGGACAAGTAACGACCTATATTGTCGATTTTGTGCGATGGAATACTTTGCGTATTGTCTGTATGTCTCAACACCATGTTTCTTGCATATCTCGGATTTGCTTCGTAGTTGGATGACATTGAGCTCACTCGTCCTTTATATATTATGATAACTGATATCGTCCATCCAGGTTTGACTAGGTTTCCAAGCGAGTCACTCAATTCAATATACACAAGATAACATTTGAGCTTTGAGGGTTTCAATATATTCAGCCCGATTCATGTAGTCCTCAGTGAAGCATCTGTTTTACACGAAGCATACCGTAGATTATGAGGGCAGAGTACAATGATACAAACTGAATATGCACACGAAGCAAGAAATACATCTAGACCTCTTGCGAGGCGCCACCTTCTTTCTTTCCCTTGCTGGATTTTGATGGCAGCAATTCGGGATTGATGAATGGTACAACACCACCCTGACTGATGATAACATCTCCGAGAAGTTTGTTCAACCTGCGATGACGTTAAGCAAGGTGTACGGCTCCGCAGCTGCGAGTAGGTGACTTACTCCTCATCATTTCGGATAGCGAGTTGAAGGTGACGAGGGACAATACGTTGTTTCTGGAGGACAAGTCAGTTGCGAGTCACGAATGACTAGCTGAAGTTTTACCTTGTTGTCACGTGCAGCATTGCCAGCCAACTCAAGAATTTCAGCGGCTAGATACTCCAGCACAGCAGCAAGGTAAACTTGGAGGCGACAGGTGTCTCATAAGCGTCAAATGTTATCAGAAAGGACGTCTCAACTTACCAGGAGCCCCTGCTCCGACACGTTGGGCATAGTTGCCCTTCTTCAGGAGTCTGTGGATACGACCGACGGGAAACTGAAGGCCAGCCTTCGAAGACCGGGACTGGGCCTTTGCGTCGCCACCAGTCTTTCCAGAGGAGGATTTACCACTGTGGCTCCCGTCAGTGGTGAGAGAAAAGAGAAAGCTTTGCACACCCACGCTTTGCCTTTGCCAGACTGTTCAAAACACGTTAGTAAACATTTAAATGAGTCATTTCAATTTCTTACCATTGTTCAGAGTATAGACACGTAGGGGGAATAGCGTGACGTGGTGGTGGGGATTGAAGAGGGATTACCCTACCATCACTGACGCGACCTGGTATTTATTGAGTGGTTTGGGCGGAGTTCCAATTAATAGCAATCAACGCGTTTTTCACGTGACTGACGCGCTTCCACGCTTTCCCACGAAAGGGCAACCTCAACTGGCTGCCACTGCCCATTTGAGTCTTTTGGTCGTGAGGCGTCCACGAGGAAGTTGACTACCAAAAGTTCGCGTTCAGTCTACTTTTTGTTGTTCCTTGTAGCTTTGTCCTAGCGTTCAGCTACCTTCTTGTTGCTACGCTCCGGATTCCTCCATCACTTGTGTGGGCCATCGGACGATCCATGTCTTCACCCGCTGGACCTCCCGCAGGTGTATTACCTACACCCCCATATACATCTCCTTTATCCCCCACACATGATCAGGTCCGTACATTATTCAAGGCATATCCGTGTGACTTTCGTTGACCAATATCCACCAGGTAGTCGTTCTATACGTTGTATGTCAACAACCAAATAAAAGTTTAGCTTCACACGAGGTTTGACAAGCGTTTCAGACAGTCGTCTACGCTGTCGTCATCTTCGGAATATGGAACATACCAGGCGCCCGCACGTTAATTAATCCCTTGAAGCTTTTCACCATTGGGTGGCACGAGCTTTGCCATATAATTGCAGTAGGTTGATTTATATGTCACTAGTGTGTGAGACACGCTCATGCTATCGTTTTAAATACGGTCGCTGTGATCAGGCAATACTGACTGGCGGGACGATAGTATCTGTCACCATAGATCCGTATCTGGGGGGAGCAACGCTCGTAGAAGGGGGGAAACCATCCATAATATTACCAGCAGGATACATTGGTTCAACCATTTTCGGTGGGGTGTTCATTCTGGGTGGTTTCGACACCCTAGTCGCCAAAATACTCAGCTTTGTGCTCGGCCTTGGATTGGTGACCCCGCTGGTCCTCGTCCGAGATAAACTGTAAGTAGACGTCGATGCTTTAATGCGGCGGCAAACCTTACCACGTTGCAGGACCATGCTGCTCACGCTTCTCTACGAGGGCCTTCTGGTTGGTTTCTGGTTTGTCGGTCATGCGTATGCTCTCACCCCTCAGTGTCCCTCCTACATCTCAATCTACTTGTAGCCAAGCACTGCGGTGGTATTGCTTGTTTGTTGGGGTCATGAAGTCAGCACCTGCTACTCGTATCAATTCGTGACTGTTCTGATGCTACTTTACAGCGTGTTCTTCGTCGTTTGTAAGTTGGTTTTTTGTATGGCTGCCTGCCTGCGTAACATCCCTTCGCAGGGGACATCGCAGACGATAAATTCTTCCGCAAGGCCAATGACTCCGATTGCACGCAATTCCACATCATGTGCCCTCGAATGTCTGCTCATTGTAAGAATAACAGCTAGCATTTGACCTGTCACCTTACTGAACATAATAGTCTGGGCGTGTGTGTGGCTAATTTTTGAGGTCGGGGTGTGCATAGCGTTTTTATTCATCGGTTTAGTTTCCTTCAAGGTGAGACTGGCCTCTGTATGCTGCTACATCGCACGCATTTAACCACATCCAGCTTTCTACGGAAGACATGGATGTCGAAGCAGGTAAGTACAAGGAAGTTTACAGTCCACCACAGCTCACAATAACAACAGCCAACTTCCTGCCTACGTAACGCATAATGCAAAACCTTCGAATAATGTGGTTGTCTTGCAATCATCTGACCCTCATGGACTCACGACTGGAGAAGGTTCCAATTCACCTGTATCTTGATAACTAGTTCACTCACATATCTATACCACACCTGCATACCTGTCGCCGTTTCGTCACCAGTCATACCACTGACTCTTGCATTACTTCCGAGGTTGTTCAGGACGTTCGGATAATTAAATGTAACTATCTGGTTGTTAGCAGTATCTTGTTACAAGGCTAGATTCTCCAAGAGTTGACAATGCTGTGGGAGCGGCGCAACATTGTACCATTAATTTCTCGACCTGCTGATTACGAATCGACAAGCACGAAAATACGAGACGTGAAAACCGAATATAGCATAAGTCAGGATTCCCAGGTGTACGAAATGAACGACGACGTGCAGTGTGCAATAGTACAGATATGCAATAAGAGATGGAGAGGAGTTAGTGGGCATCATACGAATCATTTACGAGTTGCTCGCCGTATAAGACTAGCAACGATGAGGGTGCTGATCGCAGCAACGCCTCCCGCAAGTGCCATACCCACGTACCCTTCTATACGTGAGGGATCAGAGCGTGCCAAACGGCTTGAGTGGAAAACACGAACCCTTCGTGACAGCCTGCTCTATGAGAGACCCTAGACTTTGAGCTTGCATGTTTGTCGGCTCCTTTTGCAGCAGTAGATCTGGCGTCCGCAGTGAGTGAGGTCAGATGACATGCAAACACCATAACGACCGACCATTGAAACTCTTAGCATCTGCATAGTTGCCCATCTTGTAGTATCCGAGTGCGAGATAATAAAGACATTCTCGGCGTCGTCCGGGTTCTGTCCGGTATATGTCTACGCGGGGGAGGATCAATTCGAATTCTGTGTTCCGACGACAAGAAAGCACGCACCTTGTAATAGCCGGACACCTTCGACTTGATGCTCGCGAACCGGGCTTTTCACCAAACCCCATGCATAGTTAAATTTGGTCTGTACAGTGACATGGGACTGAGCAAGCTCTTTCTGGTACTGTAGTCGTAGTACCTGGAACCAACGTGAGCAAAGTCTTGGCAAAATGAGGTATTGCCCAATCAAACCTCAAGCTCATCATAAGATAAAGAAACTTGGGCGTCCGCGGCGTAAGGAAGGTCGGTAGGCATGGCTGGACGATGGAATTGACGAAAGCTGCAGTTGTGGTAGTGAATTGGATGTGTCTGTGGGTCCAGCAAGGGGTGCCAGAGGGTCATCTACTGATGTCAGCTGTTCCCATCCCCTGCAAGTATTTGACGCTCAGCGCCAAAACTGTCCTTGACCAAAAACCACATTCCAAAAGACAGCACACTGCAGGCAATCAAGATGGCAGAAACCGCAGGTAAGCTCAAAGAAAGTTCACGACTTCATCCACTGGTTTTCACAGGCAGCCATAAAAGCCGTTTCGTGCTCGCTGAGAGGCGAGAGAGGTACTTGGCTTTTCTCCCGCATTTGCTAGCTTTTTTTCTCCTTGCCGACATTGAGCTTAGGTGCATCACAACCTTTCGTGCACTATAATCTGTTTTTCTTTTGCTAGCTAGCTACCCTCGGGGGCGCCGCTCGCACTGCCAATCTGCTGAATTTATCAGCAGCAGCACAGGTTACTCACACGAACTGGTTTTATTCCTCTCTTGTAGAGCGTGGATTCCGTGACGATCGCGAACGCCGAAGGCATGACGACGGACACCACAGAGACCGTGATTACCGGGCCAGAGATAGAGATGGTCACAGAGACCGCGACAGAGGTGGTGACCGCTACCGACGAGATGAGAGACGCGGACCTCCCCGTGATCATGGTGGACGCGGAAGGGATTTTGACGATCACAGACGCCCCCATGACGAAGATCGACGCCGTGACCATCGACGTGACGATGACCACGGTAACCGCCGAGGCCGTGGCGACGAGAGCTCGCCTCACCGCCGCGGTCGAGGGAAGGGAAAAGATGGTCTTGGCACTCCTGAAAGAAGATCGCCAACGCCTGAAGGTGCCGTTCCGTTATCTCAGCGTAAACGCAAAGCATCCGGTTGGGACGTCCACGCCCCTGGATATGAGCAATATTCTGCCATGCAGGCGAAGCAAACAGGTTGGTGTCATCGAGGTTACAAATAAAAGCAATGTTTTGACGCAATGTACTGTAAGGTCTTTTCAATTTGCCAGGTGCTAACCGTACCCAGGTCCCACCAATTCTCGGTATTGCGGGCCTTCCACCGCCCATTCCAGTCCAGACGTTTGGCATGGGAATCGGTAGCAACCCGAACTTGTCGAGGCAATCTCGTCGGCTGTACATTGGCAGCATCACTCCCGATGTCAACGAACAAAACTTAGCGGACTTCTTTAACTCCAAGATGATTGAGATGTCCATTGGCACGGGTGGCCCGGGGAATCCCGTCCTTGCGGTGCAGTGCAACTATGAAAAGAATTATGCCTTTGTGGAGGTAAGGTTTGATTGTACAACACAGGAACGAGGCGCTGACGAATCCCTTAGTTCCGCAGCGCTGAGGATGCTACAGCAGCCATGGCATTTGATGGTATCATCTTCATTAATGGCCCCCTCAAAATTCGTCGACCGAAAGACTATGGTGGTGTTGACATGTCTGCGCCCAGCGTTCACGTTCCAGGAGTTGTCTCTACAAACGTTCCAGATTCGATCAACAAAGTATTTGTCGGTGGACTGCCAACTTACCTAAACGAGGAGCAGGTACAGGAGCTTCTGAAGAGTTTCGGAGAGCTCAAAGCTTTCAACCTCGTCCGAGAAAACGGGAATGGTGCTTCGAAGGTCGGTGCAGTGTGGTGGAATTCGCTTTTGAAGGCTGATTTCCTTCAGCAGGGATTTGCATTCTTCGAATATGTCGATGCCTCTGTTACTGACGTCGCTATTCAAAGCTTGAACGGCATGGAGCTTGGAGACCGTTACCTTGTTGTTCAGAGGGCTTCCGTAGGCGCGAAGCCTGGCATGCCCAATCTGCCCTATGACCAATTCCCAGAAATTCCGCGACCAATCATGCCAGCGGGCGAAAGCAACACTGCGGACGCATGCATCCTCCTACTGCTAAACATGGTCACTCCAGATGATCTCATTGACGACCAAGAATACGGAGACATATACGAAGACGTCAAAGAAGAATGTTCCAAGTACGGAGCAGTGGGGGATCTTCGCATTCCTCGGCCTGTTAAGAAGGACAAATCAAAGTGGGCGCCTGGGGAACCAGGTCAACAGTCTACGATCGATGCACAACGTGCAGACGAGGCTTCAGGAGTTGGAAGGGTGTACGTGAAGTTCATTGATGGTTCAAGCGCACAGGATGCTCTCAAGGCTCTAGCAGGACGCTCCTTTGCTGGGCGTTCCATCATTGCGACTGTCCTTAACGAGGACAGCCAGACTACCCCTCCTCTTAACATTATCTTCGCCCCACAGCCAGATGCCCCCCCTCCCCTTCCCGAGTCGTAAGCTCTTCTACACGCAGGCAGTAGTTGTTCGGGTGATTGTGACCGTAGCTATATCTTGCTTCCGTGTATGTATGTCGTTTGGTACTTGTTTGCATCTTGTTCGTACCTCAGCTCTGCAGGACTATGGGAATGGTGTATCACGCAGCTCGATACTCAACAATCCCAGCATCAGGACAAGCGCGTCAAGTTTTCGGTTGTTAATTGTGGACTCGATCTCACTTTTGAACTTGAAGCTTGAGCGTTTGAGTAGTACTCCTCGCGACCAACCAAAAATGGATGATGGTTGCTGAGTCAGCGTGATTTCTAGTACTGATATCCTCCAGTCCGACACCGCTCGAATTCCAAGCTTCAAGTGCAAGCTATCATGCTTGTAGTTCAACAAGCCAGCAGTGTCCCAGATCAACTTTCAGTCCCTTCCAATGCACCAGAACACTGCCCAGTAAATTAGCACCAGTAACGCTGGCTTTCTTTCATTCTCATTATTTCTCGTCCAGGGCACAGAATCCGAATTGGCGGGCAAAGCAGATGCCTGCAACGGCTGCGCAAACCAAGAAATCTGCGCCTCTAATACACCCAAGGGACCTGACCCAGCCCTTCCATTCATCCGCGAGCGTATGACATCCGTCAAGCGGAAGATACTCGTTCTCTCTGGCAAAGGCGGCGTTGGAAAGTCCACTTTCTCCGCCCAGCTCGGATTCGCCTTTGCTGCAGACGAACAAACGCAAACCGGAATCATGGACGTTGACATCTGCGGCCCCTCAATACCCACCATCATGGGCATCGCTTCAGAACAGGTGCACTCTTCCTCCACTGGATGGTCTCCGGTGTACGTACAGGATAATCTGGGTGTTATGTCTGTCGGATTTATGTTACCGTCTTCTCGTGATGCGGTTATGTGGAGGGGGCCGAAGAAGAACGGTCTCATCGCTCAATTTCTCAAAGACGTCGATTGGGGCGACCTTGATTACCTTGTCATCGACACCCCTCCTGGGACGTCGGACGAGCACCTCAGCGTTGTCCAGTACCTCAAGGAAAGCGGCATTGACGGAGTGGTGCTCATCACTACCCCACAGGAAGTCGCCCTGCAGGACGTGCGAAAGGAAATCGATTTTTGCCGCAAAGTGGGCTTGCGGATCCTTGGCTTGGTTGAGAACATGTCTGGCTTCGTATGTCCTAGTTGTAAGACAGAAAGCCAGATATTTAAACCAAGTACGGGAGGTGCGGAGAGACTGGCCAAGGAGACAGGAGTGGAGTTGCTGGGCAAGGTACCCCTCGATCCTCGCATTGGAAAGAGCGCAGATTATGGTATAAGTTTCTTGGACGAGTACCCCGACAGCCCCGCGTCAACAGCCTATCTGGATATCATTAATAGTGAGTACACCCAACCTTTTCAGCGAGCTCAGGGCTTCTAACTCGCTGAACAGGAATTAAGCACACACTCGGTGACAAGTGACTTCAGGCGCATCTTTTTATTCATAACCTGCACACCTTTCGCAGGCCCTCAATGTATCAAGTATATAACATGTGTTGCGATAGCCATGCATGGCCTTCTAGTTTCATGATGCAAGATGTACGACGGAAATACTCAGTCCAAGATCGATATCATAGTCCGCTATCACCATAAACACCTCGACCTCCCTTGCCTGCAAATTCTATTGGTATCTCACTGGGTGGTGCATCCGCCTCCGACTCCTGATCTGTGATAAACTGCCCTATAGGCGCAACACCCGCCAAACCGCATGGTAGGCCTTCAACGCTTTCGTGTATGGAAACGGTGGAAAGAGTCCGTAAGAGCTTGCGGAGGCTGACATCACCACCCGCCGTCGACGCAGCCCTCGATCGCGCAGGTAGAACGTACGTCTCGCTAGGGAATGCTACCCCATGACTGCTTGTCGTCGGAAGCCCGTCGAATACTGTTGGCAGGGCATGCTGGATCGTCGACGCGAGCGGAGAGTTGTATGCAGACGTAGAAGACTGGCGAGCAGGCTGTAAAATACTGGACCGCCGAGCATAAGTTACGACAGGATCTGTGGGCGTTGTCGAGCGAAGGAACTCCGATGCCGTGGTAGGAGGCACGAGCGTATCTACTGCTTCTCTTTCTTGCTCGGGGCTGTTCACCCGAGGCAGCGACGCGTCTAGCGATTTGCTGTTTGTTTCCCTCGTAGGAGATGTTATCGATTGCCCCGGTGACCTGCTCGGTGAGACTGGAAGCTGACCTTCCTCGACCACTCGAGGCGAGGACGCGGCTTCTGGTTTGATCCCCCGTACATCCATTCTGTAGTCTTCTATTTCCTTCCACAACGCCTCCCTGAACTCCTCAAGCGTCTCGAGCTTCTCGATGTCTCTCCACCTTTCAAACTTGGTCGGGCACTCTGGTTCATCAGTCTCCTCATGGTATGATGCGAGCCATGGGTGTGCAAGAGCGTCGGGAACTGCAATGCGGGATGTGGGGTCGAATGTGATCATTTTTTCGAGGAGGTCGAGGGCTTTGGGAATGTCAGAGTAGAAAGAGGATAGGATGGCAGGCGCTTGCCTTGAACGTCTGCTGTGGGGAGTAGTTTTCTGAGAGGAACACCACTTTTGACAGGCAACGATCGGATGTAAGCCTGCGCCTGTTGCCACGAGATACAGTTTACCTCGTAAACAATCTAGGTTAATAGGCAGATACCTTGTCGCTCCCTATCCGATGGATAATGCTTTCTTCTGGAGTACCGAGGACATCGAGGATTTTGTTTACTTGATCAACTAGTGGAAATCATAGCTTCAGACCCACTATCAGAATATAGTCCCAACATGGACCGACCATAGCTAAGGGTAAAACCATCAGGATATTTTGGCAGAACAAGTGAAGAAACTCACTCTTTTCCTTTGAACAATGGTCTTCCGAGAAGTAGCTCAGCGAAGATGCAGCCTATTGACCAGACATCGACTGTGCCGTGTATTATCTCAGTGAGTGTTCTTGTGTAGGTGTTAACTTGTTCACTGACTGGCTGTGGTGTATCCTCTGCACGATATGGGTCAGGAACAGAAGACTGAGTGACGGAGGTGCTAATCACCTGAAAGCAAGCATAATTTCTGGAGCTCTATACCATCGCGTGGCAACATATTCAGTAAGATGACCACTGGTGTGTTCGTCTGGCACTGCATCAAAACCTCGGCTCAAACCAAAGTCACAAATCTTGAGTTCACAATCCGAGTTCACTAGTAGGTTGCCAGGCTTCAGGTCCCGATGTATCACCGAAGCCGAGTGAATGTATTTCATCCCTACATGGGGACAAGTGATAGTGAATGATGCAGATGTGGTCGATTGGATAAAGATACCTCGGAGTATTTGATAGAGAAAGTATTGGACATGTTCATTCGTAAGGGTCTGACCGGACTTGATGATTTGATGTAGATCGGCTGCGAACACTCAGTGACAGGAGTCTCGTGGTCGGGATCGAGACTCAACAGACCTTCCATAGGCTATGAAATCGTAAATTAGTCAACACTGCGGCAGCAGTGTCGAGAGTCAAAGCTCACCTCCATGAATATATATCTGTGAAAGCAGTTGAACGGCGGTCGATGGTAGCGACAAGCAACTAGATAACCCACATCTCTTGGAAATCCGGAGAAATAGCATCTACGTCGATCAGCCCTGTAATGTTCTCGTGGTTCGCAAAGTGTCTAAGAAGAGTGATCTCTCTGAGTGCCCGTTTTGCGAGCTGAACCTTTTCAAACACTCGAGTTACAAGTTTGATGGCAACCGTTTCACCGGATATCTCATCTGCTGCAGACCTATGCCAACGGATTGAGCGTACAGAGTTATCCAGGACCTCTGATGTCAACTCACACGACTACTCCGTAGGCTCCTGAGCCCATTTCTCGGACTAGTTTCCACCGTTTCTCGACATGGAACACCTTTCCGAAGGAGGACATGAATTTATGGTATCCCCTGCGACGTTTATATCGTCCCAGCGAGTACGGGGGACACGAATCGTAATCATACCTTTTCTTGTTACTGTAATGCTCGAGGAGCTGATTTGAGCGCTGTCGGACCCGTGATCGACCACGATCCAAGCTCTCCGAGGCCGCGGAAACGACAGGCGACGAGGACTGATTATCACTGTCATCGCCAGACTTGTTCGCCATGAGTCGGAGATGGAGAGAATTGCTGCGTCCGGGATGGTCCTCGAGCTATGACTTGGTCGCGTGGCTTTTATGCACCCTTCAAGTTGTGCAAAAATGGATGGGAGCGCTTGCAGATACGATATATGAATTATTGTTCCTCAGCTAGTCAAGGAGATGAAGTTCTGCAAGACCCAGTGCGGCTTGCTTGCACGAAAGACAAAGACACTGTGAGTCCGCTTAGTTGACTCAAGTTGACGAGTAACCGTAGTGATCGCATTATCGTTTGTCTGTCACGGATATAAGCTACCGTACGTCCGCTTCTAGTGCTACACAAGTTCATGTAATAAATATACGAGCCCTCTTCAGGTCTGCTTTGTACTATTAGCATAGATAAACAACACAATGTTCATGCTGGAGCTACAGTCATAGCGACGTCGAGGGGAGTCAATGGTGTTGACGAATGCATGTTGTCATCTTCTCCGAAGATATCCAAGAAGGTAGCCACCCGAGCCTTATTCCCTGCCTTCTTCGTAACATAGTCCCGCAGGCCCGACTTCAGACTAGGCTGCTTGTCCACGAGCTCGCGGAGTTGTTCCTTTGGTAATTGGAGAAGCGCCCCAAAGCTTGCGGGGGCAATCACCCTTGCACAGCGGATGAACCCTTCCCACAAGTGGGGGTTTTGCCATATCTTCTTCGTAATGAGACGCGACAACAGAGTGGTTGAAACAAAGGCCACAAGAGACTTGTACGTGGTCACCGCTTGGATAACCTGGTTGCAATCCCGCAGTAATCGAGATTATCATTTATTGTTTAGAAAGCATTGTTTAGAAAGGGAACAGACAAACGAAACGCACCGTTCGAAGGAACAACACGGGTAGCACGGGTTCATCGACTATCTGTTGCATCACAACGGCAAGAATTTCGGAGCGGAAAACATCCGTCATGGAAAAGCAGATGCCGATCGCTGAGCGACCGTACCACGACATTAGCACCAAGAAGGATATTAAAACAGGAAATAGAACGCACCTTCGATGGCGCTCTTAAGCCCAATTTCTTTCTCAGATTCGTGGAGAAGGACCATCAGTTCGGCCGGCGTCAATAACTCGCTCTGTCGAACGCGAGGTAGGTTTGAGGTGACGCTCCCAAATGTCTGTGGTGGGGTGGTGACAACAGAGCTAAATACGGAACGAACCAAGTTCTTCGGCTCTTGTTGACCATTGAGTATTGACACGATGCGAGGGAGGTAGCGGATGATATCCGCCTGAAACGTTCTGGGTTTGAGATCGGCTATAAAAAAACACACATGTGCAAGCCTTACCTTGTCCATCTCTGCGATGATCGGAATAAGAAACCTCGCATCGAGATCTCGTTCGCTGATAAGACCCTTGACTAAGGCCACGAGTTGTGCACTAGGTCTCCCATGCTCTGTGAAAATGGCCAAAACCCTAAGCGCAAGTGACTCGGAGCCCAGGGGGCATGTCCGCATGAGGGTCAGCAGTTTCCCATTACTAGAACCCAACGATTTGACGAGGGCGGTGACGAGATCTTGTATTGCCTCTTGAATGGACACATCCATCTGACCATAAGTTGCAAATATTCTGAAAAAGGTTACACATTCAGGAAGACCGCAACAGATAATTAAACATAAAACCCACTCGTCAAGGAATTCTGGGACTTTGACGGACAATGCGAAGAGCAATTCAACATGTTGAAGCACATGCGACTTCTTGGCTGGCAACTCAATGTCTTCAGGTAGGTACGGCGTCTGGATGAGGTCCTCTGACGGGAGTTGGCCGTCCTCCATATTTTCATCTTCGGCGGTTCCATTTGCAGGCATATCTATAACTCTTGCCTCCATGGGTGGGCGCCTTTGCAGACGGCGAAGTACCTGCAAGGCGAAGTCGCGTATCATGCTATCCATAGGCTCAGCGCCTGGAACCCATCGTCTCACAGTATTGATTGCAGCACGGCGAGTGACTGACTCTGTACATCCGCATGAGCATCGATCACCAAAGAAAGCCATTGAACTACCCTACCTGGGTGGGTCGTGAGATCCAACAAGACGCGCAGTGCTTCCGTTCGGAATGATGGTCGCTCTAGTACGAATTCTCGCAGACTCGTAAACCCAACGTGCATCCTATCAACACATTAATGAGGTGTTGTGGGGGTCGACAATCAACGTACTTTTCAGGGTCGACGGAGAGGTCACGTAACAAATCCAGCACATCCGTAGGGACTGATGGTAGGTCCAATAAAAATTTCGCAAATGCCTTGTCCTTATTATCTGGCTTCCCATCTGCCTTGCTTTCGAGAATGGTTTGATACGAAGAGACGATCTGGTTAAGCCAGGTATCGTAATTTGTTCGCTGTTGAGTGCAAGGTAAGAGTACGACGGACGTCATTATGTCAAACTCGTACCCAATTAGGGTCATTTCCAATTCTTATTCGGTCGTTGTACCACTCTTCGTTCATCCAGGTAGTGGCGAGCCGCAGCCTTGGTTAATATTCAAGCTGCATCACCAAACCGTGTCAATCGGAAGGAGAAAATCACATACCTCGATGGAAAGTCCGCCATGATATAGTGACACAGGGTCTGTCGTAGCTTGTCCTGACGCGAATAGAAATCAAGGATTTGGTCATCTTTTTCTTTGAGCTCGTCCTCATTTTGCAGGGCCTCCTGTTCAGGTTCGGCAACACGGGTAACCATGCGGACAATGAGCAGCATCCACATATCGTTGGGTAAGGGACGGCTACCCGCCGGCAGCGCGTATGACTCTCCCTGGAGTTCTTCTGCACCGTCGCATATTCGACTGACAGTTCCCCGCATGAGAGCATTTCGATCAGTCTCAGACAGATCTTTGGGAGAGGGTAGCTTGAAGTCCGATAGGTCGAGGCTAAGCGCAACCTCGGGAACATCCGCCGGAGCGTCCTCTTCATCTGCAATTCCTTCCCCCCCAGAAAGCTGCGGGGGAAATTTTTCAGATGGTACAGTGAGTAATAAATGAAAACACCCAACAGCTTCATTCAATCGATCTGGTTCGTATTCCATTTCCTCCTCGTCAATATCCATCTTGAGGGGATCTATCGGCTCATCTTTTACGGGAGGCTCTGGTTCTATAGTTGACGTCGGTTGCGTAGCGATAGAATCTAATGGTTGTGAGAGTGGCACAGTTGGCAAACCTCTGCTCTGTCTGTAGGTTTGAACCACATTGAGCAGAGCAGGCTCCGTAAACGCCTGTAAATTGGCGACAATGAGATCCGTGATGAGTGCAATCGGTAGCGTCGTAAAGTCGAACGCAGCGAGGAACGTTGCTGAGTTGGCTGCAGAGTTGTCGACCTCGACTTTGAACCGCTTTGGATCGGTAGGTTGATCTGCTGCTGGTCCTGCGGGTAGAGGTCGTTTCTTGGTGGCCTCAGTTGCTGTGGCAGCGACGGCCGCTTTGCGCGCTTTCTCTTCTGCAGATGCCCTTTCCATCCGTGCAGCTTGATGCGAGAGCGCCTCGTTAATGTGAGCTCCGAACGCTGAGCCATGGGGTCCTCTGTGAGGAACGAACATTTAAGATGCGAAGGGGTTAGCATAGACAAGCACGCACCTCGACAAATGTATCAATAATATCCGGATGCTCTTCTCCACACTCTTCACAGAGGAAGCTGACAACCCAGTGAGAGCAGCCGGCGTCCAAGATGCCAGGGACGAGACGACCAATTGGACCAATGTAGGGCGCTGCTTGACCAAGTTGCTCCAGCTGTTTAAAACTGCCGTCAGAATGTCGGTGCTCCTGTCAAGACATATCAGGGGCGCGAGGCAAGAACGGGTGAACAATGGACCTACTGGCTGGTGTACAATATGGTGATAACGTTCTCCAGCAGCTTCATGCCTTCTGCCTCCAGAGCTGCAGCAGACATGAAAGGGTGATCCGCAGGAATGGAAGCTATGCCTGGGTCGTTCTTGTTCTGGAGCTGCAAGGATTCAAGAGGCAGTAAGCTTCACGATGGTATATGATTGTTATTCGGATAGAAGTTACCCTAGGGTCAGACACCCCTCGCGTCTGGAGGAGTATCACACGTTGCATGAACTTGACGGCGGACAGCTTGACACCGTTG
This sequence comes from Paxillus rubicundulus Ve08.2h10, assembly GCA_000827395.1. Taxonomy (NCBI): domain Eukaryota; kingdom Fungi; phylum Basidiomycota; class Agaricomycetes; order Boletales; family Paxillaceae; genus Paxillus; species Paxillus rubicundulus. The sequence goes on along the minus strand of KN824849.1, from coordinate 21,147 downwards.
TTCGCGGTGGGCAACACTACGAACTCAAGAATGCGGGTCTTGCACTGACACAGTGTGTCCCACTGCTGACGATGTGTCCGGTTCGTACACCTGAATTCGCGAGGTCAAGGTTCTGGTACAGCGGAGGTATGTGTCTGAACTTACAACAAACGGAAGAGGAGGGGGCAGACGGTGGTGAGACATTGTATGGCGACCTTGACGGTGCGCGCGTTCGGATCATGCAAGAGACTTGCCAAAGGTTCGACTGACTGAGATGCGACTAGTGAGGGGGTGACATCAAAAAAGAAAGACTTAAGCGCTACTGAAATATGGGAGCGCGAAAGGACAACGAAAACTAACGTTGGGTGCGGATTTCTTGGGACAGACTAGAGCGAGCAATGGCAAAGTGAAGGAGGTCAAGGACCCATTTCTTGAGAAGGGAGTTACCCGCCCCCGAGACAGTTTTGATGAGGGTTGTACAGAGGATTGGTATCGGTGCTGGGTGAGCTTCAAGAGATTCACGTAAAGTAGCGAGTAAATCAGCCTGTTCTTTCGAGTCGGCTGGCACTGCTAATGCCGCTGAAAGTGCTTGTAATGGGTCAATCGGATTCCCTGCCATTCTGCAAGGCGTCTGTGGTAATTTGCCCGACCTGACAGAACCAGCTAGCACTACTACTAGTGACTGGTACCAATGGTCGTTGGTGACCCTTGTCGGAGTTCCAATATACCTCTACTACCTACCATGGTACGTACTGACAGTATGCTCATCCACCCCCTCCAGATTGCTCATGTCTCTCGCAGGCTGCCCAGCATTCTCAAGGTATACAGACCCTTCTAGAGGCTGAAAAAGAGGCAGCCAAGATCGTCCAGCAAGCACGGCAATGTACCTTCACCAATATCTTCATCTCACCAAGTGACTGAACCACCTATCCGCACAGACCGCGTGCAGAGACTAAAGGATGCCCGCTCAGAGGCCAGCAAAGAAATAGAGGAATACAGACGAGCAAAAGAAACGGAATTCATGGCATTCGCAGCATCGGTACATCTTTCACTGGTGTCACTGATCTCCTCCACTCAGCACAGTATTTCATAGCACGACGGTAACATATTCAATGCTCAAGCAGCTGTGGATAGGGAAACAGACCTCAAGCTTCAAGCAATCACGGATGCCTTCGAAGCCAACAAGGGCGCAGTGGTCACGAAGCTCTTAGATCGTGTGGTACTCATCAAACCCGAACTCCATCGGAACCTCAAGAAACTCGGAGGTCCAGAGGTACAATGATTCAATCACTTCAGCTATCGATCATGTGCAACACGCACAGAACATAGTTACTATATTACAGACACTTCGACTTGATGATGTTCACGACAATACATGATACCCTTTCCTGCCCGCCACTGCGATTACGACGTGCTGATATGTAGAGGAATAAATAAGAATGAACGATAGGTAAAAGTGACAATCACATAAGTTAACCACGTTCCATAGTGTGTATGTTATGTGCAGAAGCTAGCTTTGTCTTGGCACTGATGATTCGTGAGCCAGCCACTGTAAACCTACGGGCATACCAGACGCAGAGGGCGCCGAAGCAGCATAAGGGCGGGACATATCAGGCTGCTGCGGTGGGAGTGGCTGAACGTGGGGTGATCGCACTGGGTCCCGTACAGTCTGACGAGGAAGATGTTGCGTCGGGGATTGCCAATTGCTAGCAGGAGGGGCACCGGGTGGTGCCACAGGCACTTGCGCAGACCCAGGATGCTGCCACTCAAGAAGTCCACTGGCCTTCAACGACGGCAACGACGGCAGTGGGGCTGATGGAGGGGGTAACTGCGACGTAACATGAATTCGTGGATTTGGAACAGCCTGAAGCGCAGGATCTATATTAGCATCGTTCACAACTTTCCTGGTTTCTGTCTCGCGTGGATCTGCATGTGCAATCTGGTGACCTCTGCCTTCAGGATGAGAAGATGGTTGCGGTAGTTGAGAATGGATCCGTGGGTCAAGCGAGCTTCGGCCCTGGGGAATATAATTTGGCGGTTGCACTGCCAGCGACGAGTTTATATCAGGTCCACGAGGGACTGGGGCAGCGGGTCCAGTTGGTATTACTGACGGATGAATTCGCGCTCCCGGTGGCGGTGGTGGCGGTGGGGCTATTTGCGCCGATAATTGTTGCCTGTAGTCCGGCGGACGGGGACAGAGATCTTGAATCCGTACACCCCAGATCTCCTCGAATTCACTGGACCATTCCAGCAAGGTCTGGCTTGGCGGTTCATCAACATACTTGAAGAGAGGCTGTGCCAGTGATAAGGATAAGTGAGGGAATCGACCCAGATGTAGTAACCACATACCCACATCGCGACTCCCACTGATAATTTTAACGTATAAATCGGGTTTATATGCAAGAGCAGACGAGACAATGAACTCACAGAGAATGCTCAGCTTTGCCTTCCTGCCGAGAGCGTCGATGATCTTATGCAGCCTCTCATGTGCCCATGTGGGTCCATCAGGCATCGCCGTGCGACATCGTTGCCTGGCCTACGATTCAAAATGTCGTGTTGTTAAGTAAGTTTGAGCGGACCCGCACATGTGTATCATTCAGATGTACACACCGAGTTGAATGCGAAAACACACGATGAATGTATAACATGCATGGCGCAAAAGCTCCATGCTCCCATGTTCGAAGCAGTGTCGTACTGGGTGATATGCACCCAGAGGTTATCATCGTTGAAACACAGGTGTTCCGGAAGAGCACTTGCCCATGCCTACAAAAAGTGCCACAGATCCATCAGAAATAGGAGCGTAAGCCAGAAGTGTAAACGTACGGCAACTCTCGTTTCTAAGTCTAATAATTGATCGACGGGATGCCGTCCATTCTCCCGATCTACGTCAAATATTCAATGCAAATATGGGAGTGTGGGTAAACCACTTACTATTAAAGTCGTGCATGGCCCTCTCTACCTGCTCGTGCATTGATAGGATCCGTATCAGCTGACCAATTTCCGAATACATGCCATATGATGGACTGGGTTTCGTCATGTATTCTGACCATGTGTCAACAGTGCCCCGAGACAAACAGGAAATAGCGGAGATATATACCTGGAATGGCAGTGTGCGGAGATAGTTCAAAACTCGTTTCATCGACTGGAAGACGAAGGCTAAGCTGCGACTCTGATGCCTGAAGGGGTCGCCGATACAAAATTGATCCAAAACAATCTGAGATAAAAATCAGCCAGAACACACGCCGCGCGCATTCGCGTTCGATGCATGCATTGATGAACTCGGGTGATGGATGAGGGGTAAGAACAGTGTTGTCGTATTCAAAAATTCCAAGTTTCTCTACGATCCCAAATGCAAGCTCTACGTGGAGGCGATCGATAAATCGTAACGTCTCCTTGTAGCGAAGCACTCACGATGATACGGGCCGTTCCATAGGGACTTGCCCATTCTGTCGTGCAGCTGTAGCAAGAGGAGGGCCTGTGCTGTAGCCAAGTTCTCTTCACAGATCAGCTGCTTATTCTTGTCAAACATGAGGGAGATAGCCTCTTGAGCAAAAGTTTCGCCAGCGTATCGGCAGGGCGATGTCTTGAGTCGCCGTTGCTTGGAGAGTGGTGCGGCCACTGCACATACAGCAAGAAGGAGATACTGAGGAACAGTGCCGAGACTTAGGGCCGCGAGGAAGGTCGGTTCGTGGATAACCATGCGCTGTGGTTGTCGGTATGCAAAGAACACTGTAAACCAGTTGTTGGAGTTGACGAGATTCATTCTCAGAGATAAACACACAAAAGACGCACGGTGTACAAGCTCCCGGGTAAGAGCTTGATCACGTTCAAGAGATCGATCGGACGCAGTCAACGGTGGGGCAAAGGATCTTGGAGGAGACCCTGAAGACGTCGACATGTTGCCGAGCTCGCTTCTGAAACGTTTGTTGACAGGATTGCTCGCTCGATCATCATCGGAGTCCGGTTGTGACGCAATAGTATCTCCGCCTTGCACAAGAATGCCATTGGAAGGTGGCGAGTTGGAAGGTGTACCATCTGGATGCGGGGGGTAAGGAGCTTGGCGTCCGTCTGCTGAGCCTTCTGGTCTGTCTGGTTTGAATGGCCTGGGGGCGGGGACAGGTTTGCCGGAAGCGTCAGTGTATGTACACTTTTTGGAGGCGAAATAGCTGTGATGAGTTATTGAAGGCCATACGGCGGAGGAAAGATTACGTTCGTCACATACCAGTTGCTACAGGGAGCTTGACAAGAGAGGTCGTAAACGACCAGGGTCAAGATACAGGCAATGGAACTAAACATACCGGTTCCGTCACAACGTCGCTTGCTTTTGTGACAAGCATCGCACGCCTTGTGGGAACTAGCATTGGTGCTGGAAAGGGCGATGGTGGAAGAGAGGCGACATACCTTTGCAAGCCGCTTGCGCTTTGGACCCTTCATGAAGGCGATGTTCGCCTCTGATTTGTCAATATCCTGCTGGGTGTCCATGAAGAAGCGAGAGCCATCTGGAGGGGGTTGATTTGGGGGAGCGAAGGTGATGGAATGTGGTTGAGGGATATCGCGAGAGCGAGAGAAGTGATCCATGAGGGTATTAAGAGGAGAGTGGACGATATTAAGCGGTGTGAGGGAGGAAGTAGTAGAGGGTGAGAATGATGGGAAAGTGCGTCAGCGGTGATGATTGCGATGGTGGAGAGACTTGTGCGGTCTGGAAGGAGGCGAAGGAGAACTTGGGAGGATATTAAAAGGAGAGATAGACGAGTGCAGACGGAGGGCCGTCTAAACCTAGTAGTGCCGACAGAGAGGTGCCGATGCAGGTTCACGTTACCCTAACTAATGGGAAAAAGAAAGAAAATAAGGGGAAATTAAATAGCTGGGATTAAGAATTACGAGGCTGCGGTGTTTGTCTTGCTGGTATTCCGACACGTACATTCGTTAGGAGGTATGCTCACGACGCGGGGGGGGGGGCGAGTGTTCGTATTCGAGGCAGTACTACGCTCACCTGCCCTCATATTTCCCCTTTCGTTCGTCTTGTCCACGCGCAGATCAAATTTCGCATCTAATTATCCCTCCGCCGGCCGTGTTCGGACTTTCCCGCATGATTCCTTCTTCGGGCCGGCGGCTTTGTTTTCTGATTACAGATTCCTGCGGCATGAAGATACAAAAAATTATTCGCCACGCCACTGCTTGGCAGATCTCAGGGACGACTCCGTTCTGACCTTCAAAGTTGATTGACCAAACATGTCCTCCTTGCCGACGTCCATTTATACAAAATGCTACTAACCTAAGCTAGCACGTTGCCGCCCGTGCGATAATCACAACGGCACGTTTTGCGGCATCTTTCGCACCAGATCAGACGGGGACATATTTACCGACGGTAACCGCCGGTCCTGCCAATCGGATGTAATCCATTACCGCCGGAACATACGCCATAAAGGGTAACTCTGGTTGATTATCAATCGGCTATTTACTCACAGCTCACAGCCTCATGTCCTTCCACGGCCCGTGTACCCTTCTGATTGGAACATCCTACAGGTTAGCCAAACCCTGAAGTGCTAGTGCTGTCCCAAGACACTGAAGTCGACTGATCGTGCAACTGGAGCGATTCCATCGTATTTTGGCAAGTTATGTGACAGATCCACTAATATACTTAGTCGAAGAGACCAAAGCCCATATCGTCATCGGACTCCTCCTGTATTCCAGAAACTTAGCGGTCGCATTCTACTATGAACCACAAAAGACTGACCTTCTCCTCCTTTTTCTCCTCCTTCTTCTCTTCGGCAGCAGCAGCAGGTGCCGCACCACCCGCACCCGCAGCTGCAGGAGCCGCCGCAACGGCACCACCAGAAGGCACCTATGATCAATTTGTCAGCTAGATCCAGACGCTGGGATGCAAACGCATCAACTTACCGACGACAGCTTAGCAGATCCCTCAGCAATCAGCTATACCACCCGTTGGTCTGTGAGTAGTCATGCCATACAATTCAAGTACACTCACGCAATTGATATCCTTGTCCCCGACCTCAGAGATGAGCTTCTCGAGGCGCTCATCATCAGCCTCGATGCCAACTGCAGCGAGGAGTTTCTTGACATCCCCAGCGGAAGGGGAGGTGTTGCCACCGATTTGGAGGAGGAGGTAAGCAGCAATATGACGCATCTACGCATGCTCATTAGACCGATATTTTGACAAGCTACCTTTAAGATAACCCACTTTAGTTGGTGGTTAGTTTTGCAATTATAGACAGAGCTACGGGCAGCCACAAATCACTGCAATCGAAAATATCAGCTTATTTCACAGCAAGAACTGCTGATACTACACACACCTTTAATCCTCGAGGGAAGACCTGTGGATTCTAACCGACGATGATGTTGCAGTAGTTCCTTGCCGATTGACACCAATCTTCCGAGCTTGGTACTGTACAGTCACACATAATTAGAGTTCAGCCACAACTTCCCAATTCACGCTCCGCTGCACACTGCCGAGATCCCTGCCTCATCGTTATCCACGCCAGCCTCAAGACTACCAACGACGCAACATGGTAAGCCTATCTCCAGAACGCTCATGGCGTCGTGCTGTCGGAATGAGAGATTGACTATATTTCTAGGCGGATTCATCTGTTACCGACCCCGCTCTCGCCGCTGAGCTCAAGAAGAAGAGAACTTTCCGCACGTTCTCTTACCGTGGTGTTGAGCTCGACAAGCTTCTTGACATGAGCAATGAAGAGGTGGGCAAGATCATTGCTGAAACCAGATCTCCAGATATTTGTTGCTAATCTAATCCCTCTTTTCCAGTTCGTCGAAGTATGCATCATATTGTCGACTGCATTTCATCCTCCTAATATGAACCCTTTCTCTTCCCGCAGCTCGTCCACTCGCGTGCCCGCCGCAAGTTTAATCGTGGTCTCAAACGCCGCCCGATGGGCCTCATCAAAAAGTTGCGCAAGGCCAAGAAGGAGGCTCCCCCGAATGAGAAGCCCACAGTTGTCAAAACACACCTTCGGGACATGATTATCGTCCCAGAAATGATCGGCAGTGTGGTCGGTATTTACAACGGAAAGGTATGCTTCCCCCTCCGTGAGATTGTGCTGTCATTTGTTGATTATTGCTGTGATGAATAGGTTTTCAACTCGGTTGAAATCAAGCCTGAGATGACTGGTCACTACCTTGCTGAGTTCTCCTGCTCATACCGACCCGTCAAGCACGGTCGTCCCGGTGTGAGTCTCTTCGAGCTATTCCAACAACTCCTGCTCACATGACGTGCTTTTAGATCGGTGCCACGCACTCATCTCGTTTCATCCCTCTTAAGTAGGGGATCGGTTGTTATCATCACGTCATGTCTTTTCGTATCGCAATTTCACTACAAAATCTATGCGGCGTGCATATGAACCATGCACAATATCGCCGTCAGAGTGCTCAAACCGAGCCTTCATCCAAGCTGGGTTTTTATTGATTCAAAATGAGTACATGTGAATGCACGGGTATAATTGAGTATACTGCGAAGATATTCGTCCGTGTCATACCGATAAGTGAAACGTGCGGTGAACTACAGATAATGCGAGATCGAAGGAGGATGCTGCAAAGACGAGAGGCAAGGGCAAATGAAGGTGGCGGGTTAGCTGGATAGCGCAGCAGATCGAGGGGAAACAAACGGGAGGGGAGAATGGGGTCTTATATAGCACGGTAGAATTGACTGCATAATCATGTCATCATGTACGCTGTCGCACCATCGCTGCCTGGTGGCCATTCGGCTGTGCATGTTCACCACTGGTCCGTGGGGTAGCGTATGAAGACGGTCGCCCTCCTGGTGAAGGCGCTGATGAGCTCATCATTGGTCGTTGCGGGACAACCCAATCTGTGTCATGTAGTTGTGGGTTGCGGGAGTGTTGTTGGGATTGGATCATCAGCGCCCCTTGTGAAAGTGAAGCTGGGTGGATAGGTGATGGGTATGACATTGGCGCGTGCACGACGCCCGGATGAGGGTAAGCCGACAGCTGGCGACCGTTCCGTATCTGAGGTTCACTAGGGGTTGATGTCAGCATTGGGCGGTCCGGAGGAAGCAATGGTTTGGACGGATTGGCAGGGTTTGGAGAGCCAGGGTAAGCTGATGGCGCCAGAGGTCTCCCACTGGCCCTCAAACGCATGTATGTATCGCACTTCTTTAAGAAGTCCTTGCTTGGTAACTCCAAACTGTTCGAGAAGTACTCTTGATCATGCAGGATGGGAAGAAACTCTTCGGGGACGGTATAGAACTCGTCTTGATTCTCCAACAAGAATGTCACCACCCTTATCGCACCAAAACTCTCGTCCCGAACCGCATCCCGACCTCGTGAGTAAAGGATACTGGGGCATATGACAGTCGCCAGATTGGTAAGGTCCATCTTGCTCCCTGTCGACTCGTCCATGTGGGCAAACGAGGCAACCCATTTCAGGAAGACAAAGAGTACTTCCATCGTATCGCGATGGCTCTTGGGGAGTAGTAGTGATACCATGTGAAGGCAACGCCGCCGCTCCACCTCTGTGGGAAGTGCTACACCGGTGTTGGGGATGAGCTGAGTTGCGGTTTAGAGTGACGAAAACACTTACACAGTGATGCAATTAGCAAGCGGTGTAACTTGAATGTCATCAGCGGTTCGGGGAGTTCCCGAAGGAACTTCTTGAGAAGCGCCGCCAGTTGCACTGGGTTATCTTGTGTAAGATCGACGGATAATGGGTCGTGGTCGATGGCCTCTGTGAGATCCTTCAAGCGCCTAATATTTCCATTTCTGCGGAAGATTCCCTCCACAGACATGTCTAAGGGGCGCGAGTCTATCAATTGACCGTTCCTCTTATGAAACTGATACACACCCATCTGTCGCATAGCAGAGACGACGTCATCAATAAAGCTGGGCACCCTCAAGGTCGCCCGGGTAGCCCCATGCAACGAATCCGAGCCTTCCCTCTCCACTAATAACTCCAGTGGAATACCGAAGACACCTGTGAATGTCACTCAGCAATCGCTTGGTGCCAAACCAAAACGGAACGTACCCTTTTTCTTGACGTTTTTCTTGTCTCCTGCTTTGAACAGCTTGTTCCAGAAGCCGGCCTTTTTCGTCTCCACAAGCTCCAGAAGTTCGTCCAGATCAATTTGGTCCCTTAGGGGAGAGCGCTGCAGCGCGAGAAGAGCACAATGCTTAACAATAACAAGTTCAAGAGCACTGAGTTCAGCGATGTGCGGAATCGTGCTTTGGCGCGGGAGGGAGCGGTGCTGTTCACGTGCTTGAGCCGCCTCCATAAGTTGTGGGATATCAGCGAGAGTGATGCCATCATCTGGAACATGCAGTGGCGTGTCCTCGGGACCACCTGCGGGGGAGTTGGGGGCGGACTCGTCGACGATTTTCACCTCGGTGTTGTTGCGAACCAACTGAGGTCGTACTGACTGGTTTTGCACACTAGTATCTAGTGTTCCAGGGGATCGTATCTGTGCACGGGAAGGAGGAAGAGAAGTCCCAGTTGATCCGGGTTGGGACTGCTGGCGGCCTGGGATAAGGTTGCCAGGAGGTGATCCTCGCTGAGGTTGAGGTGCCTTGATATCTTGTTGCGAGCGTTGCGGTTTGAGGGGTTCTGATGGGTGAACCGTCCTGCCAGCAGGACTTTCCACTATCGTTGATCGCTTGGGCAGTCGTGCCGTAGCAGACAGTTTGCGGTCCAAATGAACAGATTTCATGCGCATGATGTCGCCAGAGTTACGATATGGATCTTGATCTCCACCTTTGACGTTGGGAGCTATTGACCCAACTGCTTTGAAGCAGGATCAGAAAGAATCGTTGATGTGAGAGCGTGATAAATACCTGGCGAAAGTGGAACCACGCCCCGTTGCTTAAGAACAAGATACAGGCGACGAAGAGCGATGTTGAGTAAGAACGCGAACTGTTCAAGACGAGAGACCGCTTGAAATCCTCCTCGGCAGCCAGTATGGGCATGATCGGTGCACAGGATGACGGATGGAACTTCGCCAAATGATGGCAGCTCCTTGACAGAGTCGACCTCATACACAAACATGCCAGCATTGGCAGGGGGCCTGCGTATAGCACTGGACTTGGCAAGGTCCTTTTCGCTCTTTTCCTTTTCCTTTTCCTTGTCCTTCTCGTCTATCACTTTTGGTGGCGGCGGCTCCTTCGGAACAGGCACAGCAGCAGCTTTCCCGCAGTCGTTACACTGTAAACAGTGCGAATGCCAACGCTGATACGTCCCCAACCGAACACAGTCCTCCTCCACCGCTTCAGTGCACTTGACGCATCGATCCGAAGGAGGATTGTTGACCGAAAGCTTCGAGGGTGACGCGGCTGAGAACGGAGACTCTCCAGCCAATTCGGGCGCTAAACTTCTAAACCCATATGTAACCCCTTGTGTGCCTAGATTAATACCGTTGCTTTGCCCCACTACCTCTCCGCTGCCGCCTTTGATGATCCGGCGCGCAGCAGGGTCACCACCCTGCACAGCAAGGAGATGTAGTTTGTCAAGGAATGAAGGCATTGCTTCCCTGACGCTCTGCTCCCTCTCTAGTTTTAAAGCGCCAGTCAATGCAATGCGGATCAGGATTTTGAGGTAATGAGCTATTCCTGTCACCAGCGCCAGTAAATCCTGCGTCATTCCTATCCGCCGCGATCCCGTTTCTTGCGTGCAAGACAACAATGTGAAGAGATCGACGGTTTTTCGGCAAAGCATGCGAGCTTCCCGAACATGAGACATTGCTTTCAGGTGACGTAAGCTAGACAGACCAGAGAGATACGACGTTATAACATACCCTTCAGGTGAAGCCTAGCGCAATGATACTCAAGATCATCTATAGTGCTGAAAAGAACCTCCACATGAAGTATGAACTTCTCCGCCATCCTGATGGCATCAAGGTATTGTCCATTACTAACCTGCCGCAGCATATCAGATATGCAGGCAGCGCTGGATTCCTCGAAAGCGGAGAGAACCCTGAGAGGGCAAAATGAGTATTTAAAGGGTATGGGGACCGACATCACTCACGTCCAGATTCGGTAGACCAATTGCTCCATCCTGACTTGCTTGTCCTTCAGTGAAGCTGGTGCCTCTCGTCTCTCCTCCTCCACATACGACGGCTCCAGTTCCAATCCATCAGTGATAAAACTGCTTGACCTCCGCGAGACGACTTTAACATTCCAGAACTAAATGAGTCAATAAATGCCCTATCAGATTAACCCACGCATACGTACCTTATTGATCATGTAGCACTCAGGATGCCAACACTCGTCGCGCATGTTGCGATTAATCTCTACGAACTGCTTTAAAATCGCACTGCTGCATCCTGCGCATTTCGTAGCGAAACGCGTTGAGTAGTGGAAGTGACAGTAGACATCTCCTTCATGTTCGTAGTAGGAATCTTGGGGACCAAAGAGAGTGGGACATAAGGTGCAGGTAAAGTGTTCCACGTGGTACTTCTTGTCTGCATCACATGTGAGTGAATGGTCGTCGACGCGCGAGAAACAAGATTGCTCACTGCAAGCCGTAATGTAGCTTCCGCGTAAAGCAAGGCCGCACTTCGCACAAATGAGATTCAGACGACGAAAATAATCCCTCTCGCAAAGAGGTTGCTGCTTGCCGTCAGGTCCATCTATGGGAAAGAACTTGGCTGCCACTACGTCACCGCAATCCTGGGGAACGATTAAAACACTGACAACGTCAATCCAGCTCGGAATACATACCAGGCACTTGAAACAGTTCAGATGGAACATCGTATTTAGTGCACGCACGAAGGCACCTTGCATCGAAAGACCGCAAGCTGAGCATGGCCTGGGATAGAAATAATATAAGATGCGAAATGCAGCGTAAGAGATGGACGGATGCGAAGTACTACACAAATCCAACTGGAAGCAGCTAACTTACGACGATGATAGGTTGGTCGAAGTCGACGAGGAAGTCGACGACATCGGACCTGCCTTGTTTGGCGAGCTGGAGCCTGATGAATTGGAATGAATGGAACTGTCCGATGTGACACTAATGCGCCGGGGTCTTTCAGGGGGGTATTCAGACATAGGTGTACGGGTGATGTGATTGGAACTGCTGTTCGGGGTAGTAGGACGACTGCCAGAGATGAAGGCAGGTGACGAAAGCGGCAGTGAGCCTGGTATGCCACCGGAATCATATCTGCTCGAGAGGCCATGGTTCAAATCTTCGCTATGAGCATGAGCGGATAAATCGTGCTTGGCAGCGAGGTTGTTACGAGTGAGGTCCTGGGCTGAGCCAAGGGTAGAAGCTCTGGTCGGAAAATAAGGGCGATCGGGGAGACGAAGAGGGCTAGCTGGAGGGGCTGAAATCGGACCACCTGGGTAAGATAGGGAGTCCAGGTCTTTGCGGAGACGAGGAATTTCTGATTCAAAAGCCATGATGGATCCCAGGCCAAGGTGGTGTTGATTACTAGCCCAAGTGATGAATGAACCACGGATTACAGCGCTGATCCACAGCCAGGCTCATACGAAAGGTTTAGCCAGAGACTCAGCAATGTCAGGAGATAGATGGTAGAAAGCAAGTCTCAGGAAAGATGGAAAAGTAACAGCAAGGAACGAGACAGCTCTCAGAATTCCCAAAGCAAGCGTGACAAGTATCACATACAGTCACACGTGACAGTAACCGCTTTTCTGATGAATGGCGCAAGGCTAAACTCTTCAGACCTGCTGACTATCGTAGACTCATAGTCCTCGGAAATTAGTTCTAAATGAGTTTCACCAACAACCTCCCGATCCCTCACATTGTATTGGACGATGCTAGGAGCCTTGCCAACCACTAGAAGGAGAGCAGCGTCGACACAAACAGTTTGAACTGGGTGGCTGTCGGCTCAGGCTGAGGAGCTGAGCACAACGGAAATGCTTCGACCCTCCAAGTCAGTCGACCGAACGCCATGCAGACTCCAGACTCGTAATTTCTCAGCTGGGATCTCGTGGCACCGACAAGACGATATCGTGAACCAAAGGCATCATCACTAAGCCGAGCCCGGGATCGGATGTCGCCGTGTCACCCTGACGGCAGTAAGACTGCATATGCACCTCGGCACGGCACGCAAGTCTATGACACAAGTCCCTCCCATCTCGCCGAAAGCTTTCGTCGACGTCCAACATTCATCCGAGTTCTATAAGAACCCTCATCCACGATGCATCCCCCCATCAACCCACCTCGTTCACTACCTCTTCAATAAACCGCTTAAATAACATTCTCATCGCAGTCATTGGACGATGCACCCATTCCACTACCATCGCCCCTCGCGTGTCTTTTGGTTCATCATCGGTGCGGGGGTCGCTACCGGGTGGCCCTACTTGCGCGAACACCGCGCAAGGTCCTTCCCCTGCCTGATGCAGCAACGTCGGGCCGAAGGGCAGGACGGGGGGCGTTCGGGAAATACCTCCAGACCATCCGATGCCACTGGACCTCAGGAGGGTGGGAGGTCGGTCTGGAACTCCAGCTGGGCTCCGGCTCCCGATAGGGCGTCTGTGGGATGGAACCAGCAGGAGTGGGAAACCGACAAGGAGCAGTTGAGGAACTTGCAGAAGCGTGCTGGTGAAGCTGTGAGCACCCTGCCAGTCTTCCATACGATCGAACTGAGTGTTAACACCACAGGCCGTCGATTTATCTGACTCCACACTTGATTCAATAATTTCTGCTGCTGAGTCCCTCAAAGCTGTATGTGTACCCCCACCACCTCGCTGCTCTTCTCTTGTGACTAATAGAGCCCTCAGAAACTTGCCGCGCACCGCGCTCAACGAGAACAGCTGCTGAAGCAAGGTTTTGATGCAGAAAAAAAAGACCCCCCCCTGGCTGCCTAAACATCTGTCTCGCATCGACAATATGTAAAAAATCACCGCTCACTAACTCCCATTCCAATTGGATTTTAGCTCTTTGATATATAGTCATAACGTATTGTGTACTACCATTCCTCTCGTCTGTCTCTTAGCGTACAGTCATATCAGCGTTTCATTGATAGATCACGTTCCTGTCGTCAAATATTGAGATCCTAGTGGGAGCGAAGTCTTCTTAACCTAACTTAAACCTGCACCTCTTCTGGCGGGTGGATGTTCCGGACGTAATCTGGTGCCTGGGGATCCAATTTGCCTTGCTCCTCCGCTAAATGTTCGCGCGAGATCAGTTGCGCCGACACAGACCAGTTTAGTGAAACTCACGCGTTGCGTGCCAGAAGTAGATAACAAGGCCAATAACAACAACAGGGAATGCGACGAAGTAAAGCCAGAAGGGAGAATAGTGCTGTGTGCTGCATGAGAAGTGGCTCAGAACCATCCTGAAGAGGAACTTACGAAGAGGAACAAGCCTATGGACTTGCAGTCAGCAAAGTAGCTCTTGAGAACGATGCTGACACACGCACCGAAAAGGAGGCCGTAGAAATCGCTGGTCAGTAGACTGATATTATAATAGGCCGACGAAGCGGAGCGATATAATAGAGGAGCCGTCGTGTACAAGATAAACATAGCTAGGGGTAACCGTTAACTGAGTGCAGAACATGAAAGACAGCGACCTTACCAACTGTGTAGGCTAGCAATAATCCGACTGTGGTTGAACGTATGAGCCAGTGTCTGCGATAAACAATCAGCTTCAAACTCACTTGTTGCCCCGTTCCATGAAGCTTTGGTCATGTCATAGTGTTCCAGTGCAGAAGCTTGAATCCCGTTTACCAGTGTTCCCCACATGCCCAACTGGCCAACAACCTATTGTTCGCAAAGATCAACAAGGCATATTAGTCCAAGGGGGCGCTACATTACTTCGTAAAGAGGTCTTTTTCTAACGAAAAACTCTTCTGTTGCGTTGGCTGAAGAGGGCACATTGAATATAGGTAAGACCCAGAGAAAACGGGGAACTCACTGAAACCGTACAACGTTGCACCGACGATCATAAAGGCGTCGCCCTTGCCCTTGTTCAAGGCAGAGTAGTTCTTGTCCGTGAGCATATCGGATGCAACGAGCATACCAAGCCCTCCAACACTGACTAGAATTCCCTACCAATGTGAAGGATCGATAGAACGTCGCGAATGTAAGAAAACGGAGCTGCTGACCAGTATTTGTGTCCAATGGTACCTCGTTCCCATGTAAATCCAGCAAAAGAACAGACATACGGGTATCGCCCAGCTAGACAAACATAAGTTATTCGTCAGTGTAAAAGTAGCGAGGCAACTCACGCATCAAGTAACATGCATGATAATAGATCGGTAAAGTTGTATGCCTAAACAACGTGTCAGTATCGGACCCGTAATGTGCCCGAGAGTTCTTGCCTTTACGACGAGGAAGTTTCCCTCCACGTCGCAACATGCGAGAAAGAAGTCTGAAGACCGTGTCAAACAAAGTTAGCAAGTTGGTTGACTTGCGCACATTTCCATCCGTCCCGGACGACCATCTTCCCCCATCCTCGCAAGCCATCTATTAAACGCCCGGACTCGTAAGCAGTTCCAGGCGGGAAGACTGAATCCCACACGCACATTTGTAAATGGTGTACGGAGTGTAAACCACGAATAAAGAGAAGTACCTGAAGGGATCCTTAGCACTAGAGCCCAAGACACGGAATCACAGATCGTCGAGGACTTACAAGAACCATGTTTGTGTAGTTGGCAGGGACCAGTTCCTTGATATCAGCTCTGCGGTCGTCACAATGGTCACTGTTATACACAGTGAAACCACCTGTCCAGCAACCAAAGAGAATACGAATCGCTTAGTCCAGAGGCTCTTCCAGCGAGACCAAACGCTGGCCGTGAAATCGCCGAAGGACGAATAATCGATAGGGGGCCGGACGCTGGTTAGTGGGGTCGAATGAGACGAGAATTCAGCTTGGTCTGGATAATCTTGTTTGTTGATATCCGTGAGTTGGTTGGACATAGTGATCAAATGTCTGAGGCGCTAAGCTTAAAACAACACCCTTCCAGGCCTCCTTTTATAAGCCCAATCCCTTCATGCGGGAAGCCTCGACAGGTTGGCGGAAGGCAGGCGATATCTGTGGTGTCAAGCTCACCACACCACGTTCTCATGTGCCTTGATGAAGTTTTATCACCCAGTCAGTGGCTGGCAGCACGGAATGGTAGCTGTCCGAAGATGGTGGACTCAGGTACGGATCACGCCAAGAAACTGTTCCGCTTGGTACACCTTCAAGTTCAAAGTAGGTGGTGGCCAGGACCTCGTCACTATTATTCGTGGTATATACTTGGGTCGAGGGAGGTCAAGGGAGGTAGACTGCAGGATAGCTCCTATCGTGAAGACGTAACTATAAGGGATGCAGATTCTCCCTGGATGTGACAAGTATAGTAGACTTGCTCATAATGCATAAGGTGATATCGGATGATGCATAATTTTTTGAGAGAAAATCCAGTGAGGTACGGTTCTTTACCTGCCAAAATGCATGCTCATATCATCCGTTGCGTTGATTTAGTCTCATCCTACATGCATTCTCCGGTACGTCGTGAACGGGCGTGAGGGCTTGAATCATGATGGTTAGCATAGTGAGGCCTGAGGCCTACGCGGTGTTCCAGGTCTTACCTTGAGTTGTGGTCATCACAGCTACTTTGAACACCAAAATACAAGGTCCCGTGGAAAACATAACACTCCAAATATTCAAGATCAAAAGGAAATCGCTTTCGCTGATCAGGCAGTGGTATCTGAGTTTAGAATACACCGTAAAAGTGTCGATGCCCTGACTTGGCATGCATTCAACGAAGATTATCCAATGTACACGCCCAAACGAGCCTGACATCCAGTGGACTCATCAAAATGCTGTTATGTAAAGTAAGGGTCCACACAGGGTCTGTGGGAGGATTTTCGCCAGACACCAAACAAGAAACACGAGCAAATATAACATCTGAATGATATGCCATTTTGGGGTGAGAATAGTACAACTTGTGACACTGACAACACTACTACATATGGATGGGATTATTACAGCAGTTTGCAATTATAATGGCACTCACTGATTTTGAGATAACATGTGAAAACCTCATGATTGTGTGACTTAGAATAATCTTGCACTACGACCTTGTACTACTGCATTGCACGTATGCCTAATTGCAAAATCTCTCCTGACGTCAAACTCGCTGCAATCCGACTGCATCAGCAGGGTCTACTGAGCCTTCGGGAGATCCTTGACTGTGTGGGTTTTGCCCGCCGTACTTTCTTTCGGGTTCACAAACTCTACCATGAGACTGGTGATGTCATCAAGCCCAGAGGTGAGTTCCATGGACGACCGAGAACCCTCAACCTCAATGACCTCCAATACTTGATTGAACTCGTGCATCATCGACCTGACTGGTTCTTGGATGAACTTGTAGGCCTGATGGAACGTAACTGCTTTATCTCAGTCCATTATACAACGATCCACCATGAACTCCTTTGTGCTGATGTTTCGCTCAAAAAACTACACAAAATCACTAAGGAATGCAATGAAGACTTACAAGCAGACTACATTCATCACATGGCACAATATACACAGGATGAGTTGGTTTTTATTGACGAGACCTCAAAAGACGAGCGCACTCTCTCCCAACGATGTGGTTGGGCAAAGAAGAGCCACTGTGCCAGTAGGAGAGGTGTTTTCATATGTGGACAGCGCCTCACTGCTGTTGCAGCAATGTCTTGCGATGGTATTATTGCAAGCCATGTCATCAAAGGTTCACTCTGTCATAAGGGATTTTTGGAATTTATCAAGCACTCTGTTGTGAGCCACAAACCAGCCATATGCCATCAGCCTGACCCCCCTTTGCCTAGCTCCCGCATTGCACAGCATATCCAGGCAAGCACAGCGTACTTGTTATGGACAACGCTCGGATCCACCATGGTGCAGAAATCTTTGAACTCATGGAACAATTTGATATAGTACAAACAATGCTTACTTGATATGTGGTGGTTCTCATCCTCTGAGGTCAATATAGGTGTATGACTTATGTTTCTACCACCTTATCCCCCTGACCTCAACCCAATTGAAGAAGCCTTTTCAAAGATCAAGGCCTGGATTTGAAGGAACTTGGATGTCCTCTCTAACAATGATGGAATTTTCTATGATTTGCAGGAGGCTCTTGAGGTTGTCATGGCAGAAGATGCACAGGGTTACATTTGACACTTGGGCTACTTCTAGTAGGCTAGCAATATTGTACAAAGCATGGATGGACTTTACTTGGAGAGTGGATGTCAAGAAATAATTATACAGTTTTTTTTGTCCTTGAATGTGGCATGATGTAGAATGGAATCAGAATTACTCAGGCTCATCATCATCATGATTGTTGCACCAGTGAGATATTGCATCACGGAGTTGTGCAATTCACCACAGAGTAATCCAACAACCTTGAGATTGTCAAGGGTAGCAAAGTGGAGCACATGAGTCAATGTATATCCTTGTTTGATCAGCTTGGCTTCGAGCTCGTCTGACAAATTGTAGGCCGAGCTGAATTCGTGGATTGACATACGTTGGCCAATGTGCTCAAGCTGGCGAGGGGAGAAGAGCATGTTGGCAGGAGCAGCAGGGACTGGCCTTGGCTCAGGAACAGGATTTGGAGCGGCAAGAGGTGCAGCTGGCAAGAGCAGCTGTGTATGGTGATCGTGAGCTTCGAGCATCTGGAACAACTTGGGGGGGAAGTTGAAGTTGATAATTGGAGCAAGTGGTGCTGCCTGAGCCCTGAGTCCTTGACCTGCTTTTGCTGCTTTATTGGCTTGAAGCTGTTGACAATGTTCTGTAAGGATCGAGCCTTGGCCAAGAAGTTCATCTGGGATCATCTTGAAGTGCTGGTGGTTCGGTGGCATCTCTAGAATGGCAGTCGCAGTACCCTTGAGCTGTTATACACTCAGTACTATATTTATGACAGACAGACTAGATTTGGTACTGTACCATGGCTGCAGCCCAGCAATCAAGATGTGGGAATGTCAGTGAGATGTGCTGGCCACCGTCAGCTGCATTCATGTAGCAAAACTTGCTACCACAGCCAGGCTTTTTGTGGCAGACTCAGTGGTCTCGCAATGCTCATTGTTATGCTTGTGAGATTCAAAGAGCTCGCAGCAATAACACCAACAGGTCCAACAATGATAGTTGAACTAGATCTAGTATCAGAAGTCTTTAATGGCAGACTATAGGCCAATCGAGTGAAGCGTAGCTCAAAGGATCAAGGGATTGCTTGGTTAAGCAATGTATTGCGTAGATCTAGCTTGGGTTGTATCCAAGAAAAGTACAAGGTTTATATACAATACAGAAATGCGCACGGACCAAGACAAGAGATAAAGGCTATTGGAAGGAAAGGGAAAGAACATCATAGAAGGAACACAGCCAAGAGACTTTAGCTCGAGAGACTTGTTAGACAATTACCGAGAAAGGGAATAGATAAAGAAATGGTCATGTGATCAAAGAAAAGAAAAAGATAAGGGGGTTATCCAATGTATCGTAACATTACCCCATGTTTAGCATGAAAGTTGCCGACTTTCTAAAATTCCCTATAGTCAGGTCCCGGTGAGCCAGTCATGTTAGTGATTGCGGAGTCATCGAAGACATCGTCTCCAGGGTCAGAGACATACATACTCTTCCACCAATGTGGTGTCATCACAAGATCGTCGAGTGGGACAGTTGAATTGAATATGTCCAGGACTGAAGCGATGACAAAGAGGACATTCATAAAGTGGACAGTTGATACGAATATGTCCGAGTCAATGGCCACGGGTTGTTGTGGCGAGAGTCATTGGGAGGGATGGGAATGACTCCTTGTCTGATGAGGCATTCCGGGGTGTACTCTCTTTCAGCTCTGTTTAAGGCAGCATCAAGTTCCTCGGTGGGGAGACTGGAAAAGTCATCCAAAGCATCTACATCAATTGGATTGGAATGAGTTCCAAAAGAAGATGGTGATGGAGTCGTTGAGTCTGGAGGAGGATGATTGGCATGTGATAGAGGAGAGGAGAAGATGACCTGTTGTTGTTGTTGGCAACGAGTTCATGGAGTGGGAACTCTCAGAGGAGTTGGGGAATGAGGAGGCGACAATTCAGAGGAAGATTTGGGGTTTTGATCATTTGGATCATTTTGGAAGGGTCTGATTTCTCAGATGGGATAAGGATGACGTCCATTGACATTATACATGAGGTCACCAAAGTCCAGTTGGTGAAGTACATTGGCGAGACACTGGGTTTGGATAGTGTGGACATTATGGAGAGTGGTGTGTATGAATTTCCAGTCAGGAATGTCATTGGAAAGGATATGTTTGACGATGAATTCAAGGCGATGAATTTGAAGGAAAGCATGATGGGCATCAAAAAGGGGGGAGGTGAGTTCAGTTTGATTATCAACATAAAGGATGTTTCGAGAGTCCTTGGTAAACTGACAGTAACGATGTAGGGAACTGGGGCTCCCTATGCATGCAGCACCACACCATGACTCGCTCGAGCATGTTCCTATGGACCCAGGAGTTCGCCCACGAGACCCGCTGCCTGACCATCCCCATCCTTTACTCGCCCAGACCACCCATCTCGTTTCACAGATCCGCCCGCGTACCCAACTGCCCATGCCCTTGCCCGGCCGGTAAGTAGCATACCATTCTCCATCTCTCTCTCTCTCTCTTTCTCTTTCCTTCTTGTTTCATCACACGCACCATGTATTGACTCACGTGCCCCTCAACGGGTGCAGTATGTACTTACATAATCGGCCCGTCAGACAGTCTCGGGCATACCCAGACTATAAAGCTCTGTACCTAGGCCTGATGAAGGGTCATTGAACTATCTACCTACTTATGACTCCTCTCCCGTTATCATATTATTTTGGTTTGCTCCTCTTGAGTGTGACCCTCCCGGATATAAGACTTGAACACATAGTCCCCGTCCGGACTTGCCCAGATCCGCTCAGTCCAACACAGAACAAGACTTGTCTGGATCCCTCAGGTCGGTCATGCACCATTGACCCCATTGCACCTCGCTCCCCCGGAAGCCCCATATTCGCCCATCCCTTCTCATATCTGTCCTTTCCTTTGTTTGTTCTTCACCTTTGCTCGACTGACTTTCGAGCCACTTCCGTTCCGCTCGCGAGGAAGAGGAGACCTATCCTTCTGCCTTCGTGCTCACAGCTTCCCTCAAGGGTCGAACCATTCGCACCCTACCCTTTATTTAACCAGCCCAGACTTCCCCCTCCTTTGGGCCAGTCTACCTTCCCACAACATTGGAGCCCACCGCGAGG